>MU225903.1:2128777-2146453 GCA_018584345.1 Thuja plicata | reverse complement strand
CATACAAGGCTTTATGTAGTCTACATACCATGTTTCTCTTGTTTGGATCAACAAACCCTTCTGGTTGTTCAATGTATACCTCTTCTTCCAGTATTCCATTTAGGAATGCAGATTTGACATCCATCTGATATACCTTGAATCCTTTAAATGCAGCATAAGCAAGTAATATTCTTACTCCTTCCAGTCTAGCAATTGGTGCAAAGGTTTCACCATAATCAATACCTTCCTCTTGTGCATACCCCTTGCATACTAATCTTTCTTTATTCCTTGTGACTTCTCTATTCTCATTCAGCTTGTTTTTGAATATCCATTTGGTGCTAATGACATTCTTATCATCTGGTCTCGGTACTAGTGTCCATGTACTATTCTTCTCAATCTGTTCTATCTCTTCATTCATAGCACTAACCCATTCTTCATTTTCAAGTGCAGTATTAACATATTTAGGCTCAAAATCACAACGTAAACATCTAGTGTTTAATGACTTACTTCTTGTTCTCATTCTAGCCTTCTTGTCTCCTATGATCTGATTATGTGGATGATGTCTTCTAACATACTTGGAAAGTTTTGATTTAGCTTGTTGTCCATCATTCTGATCATCATCTTGACCTTCATTCTGATCTCCATCACTTGGAACATCATTTTGAGGATTTTCCTGATTTTTGGTAATTGCAGTCTGATGCTCGGGTGCAATATTCTATTGCTCAGGAGTGATATACTATTTCTCAGGTAGAGTGTCAGGTTCTTCAGTGTAAACAAACCTGTCATAGTCTTATGGTTCTTTTCTGCTTTCCTTATCATTCTTCTCTGCAAATTCATCTATTCTTACATTTACACTTTCAATGATCTTGTTAGAGGACTTGTTAAGACATTTATAAGCCTTGCTTTTGGTGGAATACCCTAAAAAGATACCTTCATCACTTTTGAATTCAAGATTTCCATTTTTATCATCTTTCAAAATATAACATTGACTTCCAAAGATTCTGAAGTAACTTACATTGGGTGTGTAACCATACCAAAGTTCATAGGGTGTCTTGTTTGTGTCCTTCTTTAATTGTACTTTGTTCAATGTGTAGACAGCAATACTAACAGCTTCCCTCCAAAAAGTTTGAGTGATGTTTTTCTCAATCATCAGTGTTCTTGCACAATCAACAATGGATATGTTTCTTCTTTCAGCAATTCCATTTTGTTGTGGTGTTCTTGGTGCAGAAACTTGTCTTTTAATTCCATGCTCATTGCAAAAGCTAGTGAATTCATCAAAAACAAATTCCCCTCCTCTATATGATCTTAAGCATTTCAATTCCTTACCACTTTGTTTTTTTACCATGGCCTTATACCATTTAAACATCTTGAATGCTTCTGATTTATCTTTTAAGAACATAAATGTCATCATTCTAAAATAATCATCTACAAAGAGGATGAAATACCTATCTCCATAGTAACTCTTTGTCCTCATGGGCCCACATAAATCAGTATGGACTAATTCTATAATTGCATTAGATGTATGGGATTTACTCTTGAAACTTGACTTTGTCATCTTACCTTTTTGACTAATCTTGCACATGATATGCTCGGGCTTTGACATGCTCAGTAAGCCTCTTACTTTTCTTTTATTATTTATCTTTATCTTGTTGTAAAAATTCACATGGCATAATATCTTATGCCACAACCATATGTCTTTGTTTCTATCCATCAAACAAGTTGTGTTAATGTCATCAAGATAAAAAAAGGTTACCTTTTGTCTTTTCACCAGTTCTGATCAACCTTCCTAATTCATTGAAGGTCTTTGCCTTCTTATTTTCAAATGCTACTTAGTGACCTATGTTATTCAGCATTGAAACACTCAACAGATTATAATTAAGTCCTTTTACCCAGTAATCATTTTCACATTTGATCAGGTTATCAACATTATAGTTCCTTTACCTTCAACTAGACAAGGCGTGTCATTACCCATTCTTACTTATCCACCATTATAGTATTCAAAAGTTTCAAAATTTTGTTTATCACTGGTCATGTGGTGAGTGCAGCCACTATCTATAATCTAGACATCATTCTTACTAACCTTAGATATGAGTGCAATCTCTACATACCTTTCTTCTTCTTTGTCTGAATCATCCTTCATGGCTACAAATATCATCTCAATATCTTCATCAGATTCGGTGTTAGTGTCTCCATCTCTGTTCTCAGCCAGGTAACAATCTTTCTTCCCTTTGTCCTTGTAGTCTCGAGTATCTCTTCTTTCAGATTGTCGGTTGCTTCGGTAATCTCTGTTATCACCTTGATCAAACATCTTTTTATATGTTCTATCATTACCTCTATCATCTTTTCTTTTGTTAGGACATCTTGCAGCAAAGTGTCCAACCTCTTTACAATTAAAACATACAAGTGGTAATTTACCTTTGTATCTACCTTTGCCTCTCTGCAATCTTCTTTCCATTAGTTCTTCAATCTCAACAAGTCCTTGGTCATCACTATCACTTTCACTATCATTCCTCATAGTGTTTTTATGACTTGACTTACTCATTTTCAAAGAAGATTTGAATGCAGATTCTATAGATGATAAGACACTATTATCAAAGTTATTCATCTCAAATGAAATCAGTCTACCAATCAGACTATCTAGAGTAATAGTATTGTTTGCAATTTCTCTCATTTCTTGTATAGCAAATACTCTTATAGTATATACAAGTAGTAAGATTCTTAGGATTTACTTACCACTATCTCTTCTTCAAGTACACCTCCAACTCTCTGGATAGAATTGACTACCTCTTTGATTCTAGAGCTATACTGATTCATATTATCTCCTTCTTTCATCCTTAGGTCATCAAACCTCCCTCTTTGGATTTCTACCTTGGCTCTTAGTACATTAGCATCTCCTCTATGTACCAGCTTCAATTTATCCCACATTTTCTTTGAAGAGGTGTGGGTTTTGACATCTTAAACTCAGCATCTGAGAGTGAGGAAACAAGCTCTATCATCATGCAATTATGCTCATTCTTTTCTCTCAATTGCTCAAGTGTGTGAGGTCCTATAGGCAACACATATTCAAAAGCTAGGTGTTGAGTAACATCATTACCAATACCTAGTAGGGAGAGTCGTATTCTTCTTTACCATGAAGCAACGTTGTCTTTATTCAACTTGGGCACATCTCGTTTGTTCATCTTGTGATCTTTTTCTTGAACTGTTAAACTCCCTTTCTAAGAACACAAGCTTTGATACCAATTGTTAGAACAACTGAGAGGGGGGATGAAACAGTGGCCTCAAAAATATTCCAATAAATCAACCCAAAAAATTAGTACCACAATATTAAGCCTCTAGTTATCTTTAGTCCTACAAGATGGATGCCTTCAAACAATCTTAACAAATAACCACTGCTCAGAGTTAATTGTTAAACCTTATACTTACTGTTTACCAATTAGTAGACTTTTATTTATCAAAAAATAGTAAATTGCTTAGTGTATACCGATCAATCCAGATTAGTTATGTGTAATGCAAAACACTAAAGTGATGACTCATAAACACATTGACACATGGATTTTTAATGTGGAAACCCTATTAAGGGAAAACCCACTTGGGACCAGTAACCCAAAATTTTCACTCTTCTGAAGTAAGCTCGGTGAAGAACCAACCCTGTTAAAGGTTACAAACACACTATTAGGTGTGACCTTGTTAGAGGATTTAAATAGAATAGTTTGTCACTTGATATCGAGCATATCTATGCTACCTTCTATGACCAAACCCTGGTTTGTCAAATGGTATCTGGCATCTCATACTATCTTCATGATCAAAATTTTTGATACTCCTTGGGATGTATCTCAATATAGAAAGGATTGTTAAGTCCTACTTGGTTAAGAGACTTTCTGATCCAATGGTTAAACTGAAACAATAAATGATTTGTTCACATATAAAACTATTGACTTGCATATTTTCAGATCTATTGTAAGCTCATTATACCTTTCTGATCAATAAGTATTTTCAATACCTTTGCTCCACTTCTTTCAGCTCAATGATGTTGTGCTTCTCTATTTCTCAGTGTCTGCAAAAATCTTTAGCTCTTTCCTCAACATGATTTATCAGGACTGTATGAAGTTGTTCTTCATCAATTTCTCTTCAGCATCCTTCTTCTCTATTAACTCCCCTAATTCATAATTAATTAGATTGTCTCTTTATAGACATGATATCATCATTTCTCACTTCTTGATTTTCTTGTTCTTGGTGTGATCCACAATCTTAGCCAATATTTTTTTAAAGCTTCACTTCAGTTTTATCACGTAGATTTCTCCTTGACAACTGGATAAAACAACTTTAAATATTTCACTTATCTCTGGCTTTAACTTATTGATGAAAATAATGTTAACAACCTGTTAACTCTATCTTTATCTCTTTCCAGCTAAGTGTTTTGTTATTTCTAAAATTTAGTTATTTTTGGTGTTTTAACTCTTTGATAGCTTCGGTCAATACTTCAATTCTCCTCAGGCATCTCCGTCGGGGTTGTCTATCCGTCGGGCATCACTGTGAAGTTCTACTCATCGGTAATGCTTGTGATTCTTCTCATCAATAATGCTTGTTGGGTTTCTTTCTCAGGCAACACTATGACTTTACTTTCAGATTTCTCTGTCTGTCAGGGTGCACTCCCTATCGGTGTTTGTAGTCACTTAGTGAATGTTGATCTATTATGCATTTCTGATAACATAAGCTTTATCTCTCTGATTCTCTAAAGTCTCTGACACTTTGTATATAACCAATCATATTATATCAAGTTGACATCAATTACAATACAGTCTATTAATTGATTTAATGTCTTGCATTATATTTCTGCATTTCGGTGATCAACTTAACATCTTCAAACATTCAATCAGTTATATATCATCAGATAACAACTCCATTCATAGAATGAAACTACAAACAATGCATGAAATGAAATATTTTTATATTTTATTATTATTTTGAAACATGTTAACATAAAAATTAAATGCAAGGATGAAATGGATCTATGTATATAAATGGCTAAAAATGAAATCAATGTAATGCATGAAAAGATCTAAATGCATATAATGTACAAAAGGTATAATGTAAATATTAATTAATGTAATGCATACAAAGTAGATCTAGACACTAAATAAAAAGTATGTAAAAAGATTCAAGTTCACCAAAATGTATAGTAGGTGAACCTATAAGAACATAAAGGGAGCCTAACACCAAAATCAAAAGATGAATTTTATGAGTCAGGTTCACCAAAATGGGGATCACATAGAAGGGACTAATTTCCCCACTTCAAATGATACATTGAAATACAAAACCACCCCAAGATAAATATTATGAACTCCACTTGGAAGATGCCAATGCAATATCTATGCTTGAGGGGTTTTGACTCCTTTTGTTTTGCTTACAATTAAGAAAGAAAGGGATTATATTGATATGAAAAAGACTAATTAAGAATATATATGAGCCAACCAAGATAAATGATATAAAAGGTAATGAAGATGAATTTGAATGCACCTAGAAATGAAATAGGAGAAGTGAATTTTCAAATCTAAATTCTCGACTGTCGGAATGAGTTGTAATTGCAGATCTGGGCCCGGGAGAATATAATTTGAATCTCTGCCAAAATTGAGCTAAAAGTGGTAGGGATTGTTGGTGTTTGAAAATGTTTATTATATTTAAAGCTACCAATATGCCTTGAGACTAATTTTAGGAGTGGTTAGCTCCAAGTATGAAAGCTCTACAAGACAACTGGACCAACTATAAGGACAAGACTTCCCTCTACACTTCTGGCTCTAGAAAACCAAGGTGAGTACACCTAATCTAGATAGATATATCTCTATACAACTCCTTATTACTTTGGATCCAAACAATAGATAATAGTAAGAAAATGCTAAATGTTAACCAGGCATTCATTGACTCTCCATTACTATGTGGGACACACAAACAACAACCATAAGAATATGTAGAACTTGAGAATGGTTTTGATGTAAACTTTGAGAATATAACCAAACTAGATAAGACATATATCAACAAACAAATATACTATTTCTTGATCAGTGCCTTATCCAATGGGCAATACTTCAATGCAAATACTAAAACAAAGACACCATTACTGGAAAAGACTCAGCCATTAACACAAGCAACTCAGATCATGCACTTCTTATAAAATCTTGTTGTAGATACACCCAATGAATCTATGTCCTACCCAAAGCACCTTCAATTTGATCCAGATCAAAACTAAGGAATAGAACACATACATAGAGAAAACTATGCAATAAACCAAAAGATTTATGACTCATAAAATGAACACCAAGGAGAGACTTGAAACTGAGAAACTTGTATTAAGTATAGTGAGTCAATCTCTGAATCAAGATGACTGAAATAAAACACCACTCAATAACATGCAAAAGATTACAAGAATTTTATGTCTATTTGAAATACAGTCTAATATGAATCTGCTATATCCCTGGAACTAAAACTCTTAAGCCAACACTTATGGTCAAAAATTATGGTACCCCTACAACTAAGAATAGACAGACACTTATAGGAGAAGGAAAACCCTAGAAGAGGGTTTTCTAACAATAGTCCTTCACTTCCTATTGATATTTCTCCAAAATATCATAAAAAGACCTGATTCGAGGCACAACCACCAAGCCGCAAGAAACAAATAATCAAATAAATGTAGAAAAGTCATGGCATAGTCAGAGACATCCCAAAATAGTAAGTTGATCAAGAACCATACAAGACTATTCAAACGACGCCATTAAAACTAACCCAAGGACAAGAGAAGCCTCGAGCCACTCCCAGAAAAGTTTGCAAACATGTTACCAAAGAAGGAAAACACAGAGACATGTTTAAATATTTGAGTCACTATTGCAATGACTAGTCCCTGGCACAAAATCCTCATCAATGACTGATAACAAGTCCCTGTCCACCTTTAAAATTGGGTCATAGATCCATTTTAAGTTAGCCGAGCCCTGATTAGATCATGCCAAGTGTCAGCATGGCACAATGCCTTGAAGGTTAAAGAAATTCATCTTGCACATTAAGGCTTCATGTTGGTCGTCGGATCAATCTATCATCTGTCCTTTGCCACTTAACTAGCCTTTGACTCAGAGCACCTCATTTCCCTTTATCTCTAAATATCACAAGAAACCTAGCCATAACTTGACTTAACCATGAGTTTCTCTAGAGATTCAGAGATAAAGGCCATGCCAAGTCGCTAAAACATTTCATAACCCTGGAGTCTATCTCAAGATTGAGTGCAGACCGCACTATCAAGACAAGGACACGACAAGATCAATGACCCTCGCTAGATCGTTGAATAGAAACTTGACTCTGACTTTCATCTGGAGATTTAGCGCCAGCCACAAGATCAAAACAAGATCAATGGCGCGTGTGTAATCTTGGAACATTTAACTTGACCACATGTCCATTCAGAGATCTAGTGACCAAAGAGAAAAAGTAACCCTGCCTCGACCCTGGTTAAATTATGAGGTTCATAGATAAAGGTATCTCTAAATCTCCCAATGCTTTTCTTGACCAGGGGTACATTATGAGATTTAGTTCCATCCACAGGATTAGATCATGATTGACGGTCCATGCTAAATCTCCAAAAGAGAGAGTTGACCTTGACTTCGTCCAGTGATCTAGCGCCAACCACACGATCAAGACCAAGATCTATGGCATGTGTGCAATCCCTGAATGAAAAGAGCATATTCCATATCATTTGGATATTGGGAGATAACAAGCAGTGCTAGATAAATAATATTCCTTTGCCAAGTAAAGATAAGACATGTCGGGACCTAGGCAAAGTAGGAAAAATTAAAACAAGACCACGACAAGCCTAGGAAAAATGACTTAAGACAAATTAATTTACAAAAATTAACTTCAAAATAGAAAAGAGTCATGAGAGTTTAGGGTTTAAGACATATTTGCATGGTGAAGACAAAACCCTAAGGGCCAGAGACCAAGAATAATTGTAGAAATAGGAGAAAATCATAGAACCAGGCAAAAATTTTGAAATAGGTCTAACAGGGACAATTTGAAACTTGACTTGTATCTAGGGACATTTTGCCAATGGAGAACTGTACCCAACAATTTTGACTAATTTTTATGGATTTTCTCCAACTATGTCTAATCTTTCTAATTCTCATCCAGTGGCTCTGTAACCTATTCATGCAAATATAAAATTAGTGGAAAAGGTTGGGAAAAGGGGGTTTGCCTTAGTCAAACTTTTGTTTAGGAATCAATATTGAAATTAAAATGAAATTGCATAAGGAAAGATCAAATAGAAACCATATCTTAATTGTAAATCACCTTATATCTTGATGATGCAATACCTCTTTGGATGTGATCACAAATTTTGATGCAATAGCTTGATCTAAAATGAAATCATTAAATAAATTCCTTAAATGATAGATGTTGTAGTAATGCTTGAAGAAGGAGAAGGAAGAATGCTTGGAAGGATTGAAGACTTGGATGCTCAATTGTAGAAGAGGTCTTGAGCTCCAATTTTCTTGCTTCATCATGAATTATTGAAAACTTGATGGTGAATTATTGCACTTGATAATGGATTGCAAAATGAGGAGAGAAGAGGTCATTTTATACTTTATCACCTCATTTTGGGATTTCAAACTTGGTTAGACCGACCACGGAGATAAATTCCCCAAAAAAAACCCCATCATAGGCTCGGGGCCAAATTTGGGCCTAATTCCTAGTGACAGTTCACCAATGGCAACCTATACTTGGGAAAATGAGCCAAAATTTGGACTATGAGTTCCAGACAGTCAGTAGGTGCAGGATCTTTAGGTACAACTCAATTTGAGATAAAAATAGGCCTTGAAGGCCAAAATAGGACTATAGGGCCTAGGTGATGGAATGGATTATTTGATTGGATAAAAATAGGAAAACACACTTAGAAATAAGGGCCAACCTTGAGTTTTGAAGAAATTAAATCAATATAGGACTTATAATGTTAATTTGAAGGTCTAATAAGCGTTAGGAGAACATGAAATCAATGTGGGAACCTATACATACTAAAATGGGGCTAAAATGAGAACCTAATCAAAGGTTCTTACTTTTTAGGACTATACACAAATATTTTGAAAATTATGAAATTGGGTAGCCCAACTTGGCAAGGTCATAAATTTCCAATCGTAGCTCAAAATTTTAAATTGCTTGATTCGTTAGAAAGTTATTGAAGAGATCTAAGTTTAGTTCCTTAGAGCGATGCCTTTGGAAATTGTTCCCAAGAACCAAAAAAACTTCCAACCTCCAATTTTTCTCTGAAGATCTTTAAAAATTGAAATTTAATTAAATGTAGAAAATAATTTATAATTTTTCCCATATGCAGTTCACTTTTTGATCTTGATAGATCTGGATTACTTCTTAATGGATCTAGACCATCCCTAGACTATTTTGGGTATTTTTTGTCATGTTTTTCATCTACACTTGACAAGTCATGATGGCTCTTGACACACACTAGATTCACCCCATATTACTCTGGACTATTCTCAACATAATCTAGATTAAATACCACATAGATAATGATGTCATTTTGATGCAGGAACATCCTGGGGTAGTTGGCAATCATGTATCACCAAAAATATGTTTTGTTTTGATTTTAGTTTTAGTAGTAAACTCGGTTGAAGACATGAGGGGCTCGGTTACTTTGGTGGTAGTTCTCGGTTGGAAGATGTGTTGCTTCACCAATGGACTCAATGACTGGACTCAGTGGTGCTTAGTCTTACACTTCTCGGTGATAGTTGTCTGGTGTGTTCAACTCGGTGTTGTCTCACTCGGTAGCTTACTACTCGGTGATGTTGATTCGGTTTTGTCTCATCGAGTGGTCTGGGTTTCAGTGTTCTTGTTCACTGACTAGTTTTTTATGGATTGGGCAGACATTGGAGATTGCATCATTGATTTGAGGGGGTTTTTGGTATCGTGCAAATTTCTGAGGTGTGCAGATTTGAAGGCATTGGATCTTCTATGGACCTAAATCTGATTTGGTGCTTTCTTATATGTATTTAGTGTTTAGTTGCATCCGAATGGGTCATTTAATATTTGTAACCAAGATGAATTATGGTTGTGTTGTCTAAAAGGGGTATGTAGGTATCATTTAAGTAGGTAGATAAAGGAGTAGAGAGTGGATAGCAGATAGTTGTAAGTGGGTAGATAGAAATAGAAGATTGCTTGGAGGCTTGCAAGCATAAGTTCAGATCTTGTTTCTTCCACTTAGCTATAGGGTAGACTGGAATGATGGATCCTACAAGATATTATTGATGCTTTTATTGTTTTAGCCCTAACCAGGAAGGCCTTATAGCCTGATATGTTGCATGTTATTGAATCTAAAATGAATATGAATTGATATAAGTTGTTATATATTTGTGTTGTTGAGTTTTCGTTGTTGTCTTTTTGTTGGCTGCAAGTTTGGATAGTCCTTTATTGTATCCTCTGAGCTTGACTGCATCACATTTAGGTCAATGAAAGGAAGCAAAAGGTAAATAACTCAATGGATTAATCAAATAGTGAACTTTAAATTTACATCGATCCTTTCCTGTCATATTTTGCAATTGTTATCTTTGCATTATTATCATCTCTCCTTTATTTGAATGATAGCCCTTTTATAAACATGGTGAAGATCACTCCTATATTAGCACCTAATTAAAGGGTGTGTAATATGGACATAACATTTACCCCTCTCAATCACTCTTAAAGTATAAAACCTTCTTCTCTAGATTTCCCAATGTTGGTCAATGAGACTGTTGCTAAAGGTGTGATGGTTGACCTTGCATACCAAGTGGGTATCATCATGGAGGATGCACTCTTTGTGAATAGGCTACATCATGTGTTGTATGATGAGTACTCTAACATTAGAACTCATGATGGGCTATCATTTTCCCCTTTTTGGTCAACTACTCTGATGTTCTAGGTGAGACCCAAGGCTATTTTTACAACTTTCATTGTCATCCTTGAGCTAGACCTCTTTTAGGTCAAGATAGGTATTCTTTGTCCCATATCCATGAGAGGTATCCTCTCAATAGTTTATATGTGTTGTAATTTATCCCATGAGGATTCCATACATATGCTCCAATACACTAGTTACCAACACCTAGTATCTTGTGGGGGCTTCTTATTGGATCACTTCTAGCCTACTCTTTTAAGGCTCCTACATCTATAGTAGGATGTATCATTTATTACTTACAATAAATATTAAGATGAAGAATTATCTTTCAAATCTATATCACTTATCCCCCCTCCTATATTTATTCCTTCATTTCGTCCCTCTCTTGCAACTCCACATTATTTTACTTATATTCCCTCTTTGTCTAGGGCACATGAAAAGAATGTGTCTTAGAAGAAGCCCTCACATCCTCTAAGGATTTCATAGCCTCTAATGTTGTTTTTTTTTCCTACATCTTTTCCTAACACATACAAAGGAAAGACACCTGTACTACCCAAGTCTAGGGTTTTCCCTCCCTTTGAGATCTTAATCCTAGAAGACATTCCATAACCTACCATTTATGTTAAGGGTAATAGGTCACCATAGACTTCTCCATCTCCTCTGGAACCTTCCCCTTAACCTTCAAGGGTGTCTTTTGTTCCTTGATCCACTCACAAGATAAAAAGAGGAAGTGCACCCATGGTTGAGCTTGCAAATTCCTCATTTGTGGCACCTCCTACTACATCAATAGTATCGTTTCCCTTGCTAGTTACAATATCGACAAATGCTCCAATGTAGAAAGATGTCATTAGGCCTCTATAGACCTCTCATCCTGGTCCAAACCTTCATTAAAAATAGGTTACACATGACTATGAGCACTGTTGGTGAGCTAGGTCTTTGGAACATGAGTTCATTGCAAAAGTGAAGACCAAGTCTTTGGTTCCGATGTCTTCTACTCCTACTTTATCTCATATCTCAACTCTTTCTGCACCAATACCTCATCCAATCCAATCTTTTATCTGACATATTTTTCTTTTGGAATGATTATCGAGCCCCATTCCAAGAGGTCCCATGTTTTTATTTTCCCTTCCTAGGAACCCTTGATGATCACTTCTTTTTATGATATCCTACTATTTCCTATATTTATAAATACATTACATATACAAGTTGTGTGTAGTGTGGTTATATCTACTCAAATCGCACCATATACTGATTTTCATCCCAACTTTTCTAGGGTTCTTAGGACAAATACAATGCATCGGGGGGTTTCCCATCCATCCTTCTAAAGAAAATTCAAGTAGGTCCCCATGTCTAATTTTTTATTGCAATTTTTCTCTAGTAGAGCCTATTTTCATTTTGTGCTTGTAATGGAGAAAGCTCCAACTTCTCGCAATTTCAAAACTATCCCTTTTATAGAGGTCAAAAGTGTGTCTTCTTCATTATTGCCTCAGGTTGAGTTTTTATCATCCTATGAGGTGTGTATGCTTGAGTTTATTGAGGAAACTTTGATGTTGGCAGTGATATTCACAAGATCCCTTACACTTTCCTTAGTTGAGTTATTGGATGAAGATGTAAAAATGACTTCATCCTTGGCTTTGGATATGAGAAGGGAACTTGGGATTTTCATAGAAGTCATACCATTACAATCTTGGTCTCCATCCCCAAATGATCAATATTGTGAGGATGATGATCTATTAGTGGAAGATTTATGTGGTTGTACCTACTTCTACACTTGTAGATTAGAGAAAGTCTATATGTTCTCCCTTGTGCTTCTATTTTAATGTCATTCTCCTCTAAAGGACCCTTGTACTATATTAGTACTTGGAAATAGAGGGTTTTATGTTGTAAACTTCTTTTATTTTTCATCACGCTCTTCTATTTGTTGTCTATTACCTTTCGACATTTACAGATAATACAAAGTGTTGGGGACATTTATCCTATCTAACCATTAAGCCATTAAGCCCTTGTGACAAGTGTCACAATGAGACAAAATCTAGAAAAAGGGGAATATTAAACTTTAATTTGTCTCATTTCAATAGTTCAACTATTGAAATATGATTAAATTCAAATGCAAATATTTCAAATTTTAAATGAGAAAATCTGCACGGGAAGGCCAACTTGAATTAAAGTTTCAGAGGGCAAATCTTGTCCAAACTATGGAGTATCATATGTTGCCGGAAAGGTCTTGGAATGAAGAAGATAATTTTGCAGACCAATTGAAGAAAAATCAAATCAGATTTTTGCAGTTTCAGTTTGAGTTGTTGCAGATATTTCTTGGGGACAGACAGGTGTCGGTGATGAATTTTGTTTTTTCCTTTCTCCTATATCTGGTTTTTTCTCCACTATAACAGAGGATGTTGAAATTCATGTTGTTGGGTAGCTACCAGGCTATGGAGTCTTATCTCTTTGTGTTTTTTGTCTTGTAAATATGCAGAATTAGATGATTCTTCAATAAAAGAACAATGGAATCCCTATGCAATATTTGTTGATGTCTTTGTATGTCTGGTTTCAATTCTTGTGTGTCAATCTGTAAGGCATTTTAATGCACCAATTATAAGGTAATTGTGAGTTTATCTCTGAGTTTCTTTCAAGGAGAGATTAATTCTTAGAGGTAAAATCTGAGAGTTCAAAATTTGCATACGAATTTGATGTTCGGATATTGGATTGAGAAGAGTGATTTGTAAGGCACTTCACTTGGTTTTTGTATGTTTGGAATTGGAGGGTTTTCTGGAGATGTGTATTTATTTGACTCTATTTCCCAATAGATAAGGCACTGGTCCTTTCTTGTCTTGCAGTTTTCATCATCAAATCCTTAATTCAAACCATTTTCCCTTTCCTATTCAAGAGCATAAATGTATACAAGTTGCATTGAATAGTGCAAATATGTTTGGTGATTCCTTATAGAAGTGAATCTGATAGGTTCTGAGCCTCTGGGTTCGAAGAGAAGAAGGGTGAATATCCTTGTTGTTACCTTGACCCTTTCCCTGGTTCTTATCAGATCATACAAGTGGGATCTTGTATAAGACTAGTTGAGTTGAACTCCCATGTTTTATAAGTCTGAGAACTATCCACGGTCACATCTACATAATGAGGTTTAGCTAGTAAGTCATTGTGTATGCAGATTTTATCATGTTTTAGGTGCACCTGCCTGAGTGTATGGAACTCAAAGTAGAAGGAGGATCAAATCCTCATCAATTAGTCTTTTCTTTCCCCTCAATTTGCAGGAATGAGCCGACTCTTGTGAGC
Organism: Thuja plicata; assembly: GCA_018584345.1. Taxonomy (NCBI): domain Eukaryota; kingdom Viridiplantae; phylum Streptophyta; class Pinopsida; order Cupressales; family Cupressaceae; genus Thuja; species Thuja plicata. Next base: position 2,132,280 of record MU225903.1, on the reverse strand, counting down.
TAGACAAAAATCCCATGTCTTGTTTGCATTGTCTCTTTTAGAACCGAGGGATACAAGAAAAAGAGCTAACACTTTCCATGTTGATCCAAATTTTTATTTCTCTTTATCTTCATGTTCTCTTCTTTGGATCCAATCATGTCATCCCTAATGAAAAACTTCTAAGTAGTCATTATAAAGGGTAGATTTGGATGGTCTTCTAAATAGGGTTTGCACAATGGAGATTTGCATATAAAAGAGACCATATGCCATATCCAACCATTTACATTTAATTGTTATGATAAGGAATGTAAAGCTTGGAAATGCTTGCAAAGAATAATGGAGTAAAATACCTACCTCACATCATAGAATATCTGGAAATACCCTTTTTTTGATGCCTATGTTGAGTTTTTGGAAAATCTGAGGTCAGATCTGGAACAGAAATGCAGAGACAAACAAAACCCAAAAATATTTTTTCGATCTGACACAGTTCCAATTTTGACCCTCAAGTCAATGTCACCATTCACCCAAAATTCCAATTCTAACCTAGGGCAAAATTGACCTCCAAAATCTCCGACAGAAAATCTGTTTCCAGATCTCGATAGTTTGTTGAAAAGGGTATCTGAATCTGCACTCTAACTTGTTGTCCCAATCATTTAACTCCTGAAACAGCACCTGCAAATATCTAAAAAAGGGGTTTTGGGTGGCTAAATAGGGTTTTTCCTTAGCAAACCCCCATTTTGGTGGTCTCCACCTCCATGAATAGTCGAATATAGTAGAATTTATGTGTGTGTATTGCTCTTAGAAAGAGCTTTGAATGTGTAATGTCAAGATCTAATCCTCTAGATTAAAACCCTAACATGAATTGAAAATGAGAAAGCAATGCATAGATTTGAATATGATAAAGAAAGCATACCAAGCCCCCAATGCTAAAGTATTCCTACCAAACTCACAATCCGTAGTTGCTACCCCATGATAGTATCTTTTGAATGCTTGAATGTTGAAAATGGTGGATCCAAGAAGAAAGAAGGAAGAACTCTTTCTTGCTCCAAAGAAGATTCACAATAGCTTGTCCACAAAATGCTTGTATTTATTAAGGAATCATCATATCTTTTCCTTCTATATCATCCTCTTTCTTTCTTGCATCATCATCATATCATAATCGTAGTCATGTCATCTTATGATTTTCTCTTATTCAAGAATGAAGGCAAAAGAGAGTGTTTATATAGAGATCTCAATATAGACCTCCTAGGGCAATGCAAGGGACCCAAATTCAAATTTAGCCTTGAATTATGGTCCAATTAAAATCACCAACCAAGGAGGGGATGTATTAATTCGAATATCAGAGAAAACACGACTGCATCCGGACCCAGGGACCTATTTTTAAGTTTAGAACCTTGATAAGCTCTGGATCTGAAAGTGGGGACCAACACCCAACAGAGGTCAAAGTTGACCTCAAACTTGACCTACGTCAAGGAAGACCTTTACCTTGACCTTGACCTAGGTCAATGTTGACCTTGATTTTGACCTAGGTCAGAATTGAATTCAACCTAGACCTTTGGTTTTAGGCAGGTCACCTTGAGAAATCTATGGGATTCCCAGGTCAGTTGGGGACCTAGGAAGGTGAGAAAACACACCAGAGTGTTGGATAGAGGCACAGAGGCCATAGAAGAGGCATAATAAAGATTAGGAGAGCCATTACATAGATTCTACCTAAAAATAAAGCCACAAAGAGATAAATTAAGGAGGATCCATAGGATCCTAACCCTAGTTTCACCTAGAATGCAGAATCAAGTGCATATGCATCCTAAATGCAAATCTAATATGCAAGTCTACTAAAAGAGGGTGCTAAACCTACCAAAATGGGAGTGCTTAAATTTTAAAACAATACATTTATCCCCCACTTTAGCTTATATATGACACTACATGAATATGCAAGCTAAAGTAAGAAAACATCATAAAGTAAAAAGGATATAGCCAAGTCCTCAATAAGGAGATCCTGAAAGAAATCGTTAGTACCCACAACCTGCAGCACACAAGGTTAATGAAAATCCATAGATCACCTAAGCCTTACTAGGATGAATTTTATAAGTGCATAGAGCCCCTTATTCCCCCCTATTTCAGCTTACTAATTCTGAAAGGTGAAATAGGGTGATAAGGTTAGATCTATACACTTGATATGTAGTTTATTGAAAAGTATTTTCCTAAACCAGTTATCAAGATTCCAAACCTTCCTAAACCAAATAAAGAGGTTTGGTATCTGAATCATAATTCCAATGCCACTGATGACACTGAAAATGGAGCTACCGAACTCAAGTTATGATTAAAAGAGTGAATGTCTATCTAAATGCATATAAAGGGAAATTTGAATTTAACCTAGGTAAATTCAAACAAAACCCTAATTTGTAGCTATAAATAAGAGGAAGAAACACTTACCTTCTCATTCTTACCATTTGCAGATTTTGGAAAAAGAAGCAGAATGTCAAAGAGAGAATAACTTCGAGCAAGCCGCATGGAGGTCCTGAGAGAGCGTCTGGCTAGCGGACAACCACTTCCTAAGGTAGGTTCCTTGTTTTGATATTTGTGATTGAAAAATTCCTATTTTATAGAGGAGATTGACCTTGACCCAAAAAATTTGACCCTGACCCAGTTATGTCGACCTTGACCCTTTAAGGTCGACCATAACTGGGAAGGTCCCATCCTTTCTGGGGATAAGGTCGACCCTGACCCAAAAAGGTCGACCTTGACCCAAAAAGGTTGATCTTGACCCAACAGGTTCAACCTTAACCAGGTCAAGTGGGTATTATATTTTTTGGATGATGGAGTACTGATATGATGTTGTTTGTGCTGACAGGATCTTGTCTATCTCCGAGAGCACCCCTTCGGAGGGCTATTACTGACTGTCAAAGAGAACTTGTCTGAGCTATAGCAGGATGAGATACAGTTATTGAGAGATGTGGGATTCTACTGGGTAGCAGTCCTACCATAGATGAGGTTTCATCAATCCATGATATCAGCCATGATAGAGAGGTAAGATGAGGACACTTGTTCCTTCCATATTCCGTCAGGAGAGATCATGATCACACTAGATGATGTATATAGGATCCTATGAGTTCTAGTCTGAGGTGAGCCTATCACACTGAGAGTGCAGCGGGGTCCTCCTGAGGTTTTTTCAGATGGGGAGCATTGTTTGGGACGAGTACAATAGATGAGGACCCAATCTGGTCAGATCACTCTATCATCCATACTAGTAGGTGTGTGCTATAATTGTGTCACACTTCTATGAATCCTTCCATTCAAGGTTGCTCAAGAATGAGGCCTCAAATATCGATCCATATCTCTCTAGTCATGGATGTGTAAAAATGTAAAATGAAGGCCCTCAGATTGACCTAGTTGTGTTTATTGCAAATACACTATGAAACGAGAGATTCAAATGCATAAAAATGAAATCTACTCTATATGATAACAATGCATATTAGTCTATGAAAGGAAATATGAATGCAAATCTAATCTATGGAAATAAACAT
>MU225903.1:2102450-2115525 GCA_018584345.1 Thuja plicata | reverse complement strand
TGATGTAAGGTCCAAGCCAATTAGGTTCAAATTTTCCCTTTTGATCTCTATGCTATTGATTCTTAGGATTTTCACGTAGGAAAAGATCTCCCACTTGGAATTCTCTAGGGTGAACCTTTTTGTTGAATGCTTTGGAAATGTGCTTTTGATAAACCCTCATATGGTCAAATGATGCTTGACGTTTCTCATCTAGACGTTATAACTCTTGAAGTCTCATGGTGCGGTAGTCTTCATCTGTAACTAGACCATGGAGAGAGACTCGAAGTAAAGGAATCTCAACCTCCAAAGTTAACACTGCTTCAGCGCCATATGCAAGGGTGAAAGGAGTAGCCCCAATAGGAGTATGAATACTCATTCTATAGGCCCACAAGGCTGAATTTATCTATAAATGTCAATCTCTACCATTCTTACAAACTGTTCTATGTAAGATCTTAAGAATGGTCTTGTTTGATGCCTCTGCTTGACCATTTTATTGCGGGAAGTAAATGGAGGACCAATGTTGTTTAATCTTGAATTTTTCGCAGAGTTGTTTAAGGTCCTTATTTTTAAACTGGCCTCTGTTGCCAGTGATAATCTTGAAAAGCACTCCATATCGACAAATGATATGGTTTAGAATGAATAGAGAGACTGTCTTTCCTGAGGCAACAGAAAGTGGGACAGCTTCTACCCATTTAGTGAAGTAATCAGTAGCAATGATAATAAACTTGTGTCCACCTGATGAGTTGGGATGAATCTGCCCAACAAGATCAAAGGCCCAGCGCTGAAATGGCCAATGAGATATAGAAGGAATGAGCTCCCTGCCTGGAGCATGTATCAGGTTACCATGTTTTTGACACTTTTCACATGACTTTGCAAAAGCTACTGCATCCATCTACATCGTAGGCCAATAGTACCCCACCCTAAGTAACCTTCGGGCCATGGAAAGACCATTGGAATGTCCCCCACAGATGCCCTCGTGAATGTCAACTAACGCTTGGTCGAATTCTTCCTTTTCTAAGCATCTAAGAAGTGTTCCATCTAGACCCCTCCTATACAAATCACCAGCGAAAAGGGAATTGAGAGAGGCATTTCGGGTAAGGTTTCTGCATTCAGATCGGTTAAAGGTTTTAGGTATAATGCCATCACAAAGATATGAATAAATGATACCATAACGGGATGACTCATGACCAACAAGGGTACAAATAACATGGCTTTCTTGGGAGTCAAAGATAGGATGATGTAGCTCTTCCACCAGGAATTCAAATCTTGATTCATGTTGATCTAACTAAAGAAGTGAAGCAAGTGTAGCCATAGCATCAGCTGCTTTATTTTTTTCTTTAGGGATTTGCTGAAATATGACAAATGTGAAATATCTTTTCAAGGAATCAACCATTTTCTTATAAGGGACCATTTTCTCATGTTTCGTTTGATATTCATCATTAACTTGGTTGATTATCAGTTGTGAATCCCCATAGATGTGTAACTTTGTGATTCTCCATTCTATGGCTATCTTAAGTCCATTTGTTAACGCTTCATACTCAGCAATGTTGTTTGTGCATGGTAACAATAATTTGTAAGACTTAGGGATCATGTACCCATGAGGAGAAATAAACAACACACCAGCTCCTAAACCATTTTGCATAAAAGATCCATCAAAGAACATCTTCCATGTTCTTTCAGTCATGTACATAAGGTGCTCATCTAGAAAATCAACTTGAATAGGTGCATTATCTTGTAATGGGAAATTATCCAATTGATCTGCTATGGCTTGTCCTTTGATTGTTTTTTTCTCAATGTACTCTACATCAAACTCTGAAAGTATCATCATCCATTTAGCAAGTATACTTGTGAGGGAAACCTTACTTAGAAAGTATTTGAGTGGAGCTATTTTTTCTATGAGGTGTATAGTGTGTGCAAGCATGTAATGTTGCAACTTTTGGGAAGCAAACACAACAACAAGGCAAGCTTTCTCAATGCTAGTGTAATTAACCTCATATGAAACAAGAGTACGACTAATGTAGTATATTGCTCTTTCTTTCCCATTTTCATCAAGTTGAGCTACTAATGCCCCCAAGGAAGATTCTATCGCTGAAATATATAGAATAAGTGGTTTCCCTGGGATAGGAAGCATTAAAATAGGAGGATTTTCCAAGTACCTCTTGATTTGATCTATGCTCTTTTGACAATATTCATTCCAAACACATTTGACTCCTTTGTTTAAGTTCTTATTTGAAGGGTTGAGCTCTATTTGCCAGTTGTGAAATAAATCTCCTTATAGATTGAAGACGTCCTTGCAAACTCCTCATTTGACTAATATTTTTAGGAGGTGGCATATCAATAATTGCTTGAACCTTTTCAGGGTCCACCTCTATTCCTTTTGCTGAAATAATGAATCCAAGTAATTTTCCAGAGGTGACCCCAAATGCACACTTTTTAGGATTTAACCTTAGTTGAAATCATTCCATACGATCTAGAATGACCTCCAAATCATCTAAATGTGTATCTCTTTGTTTAGACTTGGCCAAGGTGTCATCCACATAATCTTCCATATTTTTATGCATCATGTCATGAAAAATAGTTGTCATAGCTTGTTGATAGGTGGCTCCTCCATTTTTTAATCCAAAAGGCATAACGTTCCAACAATAGGTACCCCATGCACAAGTGAATGTAGTCTTTTCTTGATCCTCAGGAGCTATCTAAATCTAAAGCTATCTTAATCTGATTGTACCCGAAAACTCCATCCATCAAAGAATAAATCTCGTAACCCGCAGTCATATCCACTATCATGTCTATATTGGGGAGTGGAAAGTCATCCTTTAAGCATGCTCTATTGAGATCTTGAGAATTTGTGCAAACTTGAATGGATTTGTCATGTTTGGAGACTGGTACAATGTTTGATATCCATTCAGCATAGGCAATAGCTCTTATAAATTTTGCACCAAGGATTTTTTATAATTCAGCTTTGACTAAAAGAGCTATATGAGGATGCATCTTTCTCAATTTTTATTTAACTGGTTTAACATTTGGAGCTATAGATAAGTGATGCATGATAAGATTAATGTCCAACCATAGAATATCCGAATAAGTCCATGCAAAATTGATCTTCTTCTTCTGTAAGAACTTAGTGTAAGCTTCTTTTTCTATTGGTAACAATGACTCAGCCAAGTGGACTATTTATGGAGCCTTATCTGTACCCAAATTGATTGCTTGTGTGGGCTCAATAAGCATTGAAGATCGATCCTAAAAATAGCTTGGGAGATGATCAAGTGCCTCATCCTTAGGCACCTCAGAGAGGTTTTCACCCTTAGATACATCATTTATTTTTACTTTTTTAAGTTCTGACACCGCCACACAGTGGTTTTTGCCATCAAAACTCCTATTCTTTTTATTTTCTTATCTTTTTATCTTGTGACTAAGGTACTTGATGTCTGGCTCTGTCATACTGGTAGCCGGTTCACTAGTGGAAGAGACTACAGGTTCAATGGAATTTAGGTAACAAGCTATCTCATAATCATTTTGGAATGTTAAAAGCTCAGGTTCTTGATAGCGTTGGGACCAATCAATGTCAGGATGAACAAGAGGTAAATCAATGACAGTTTCAAGGCTATAAATATGAATGATATTATCATTGGTGATTGAAGAGTCAGAGTCCGTCAAGTATCCCTCTAAGCTACCCAAATTAGGATTCATCCTAACAAGCAAAGAATTGTCCACTAAGGAAATGTGTGGGTTCAAAACCTCTAATCCTACACTTGAATCGTTGGCTACCTCAGGTTGAGAACTAAAAGTGTGAATAACATCAATATCTATATCAACTGTGGAGGGATCTGAAAAAGAGTCCCACTCATACTCATTTGAACTCGTATCTAAACTGCGGCTAGGATGCTTATACCATGAAGGTTTGGGACATATAGATGTGGAAGGTCCAATGTCATCAAAAGTAGCACTTTCTCTTTCCATTAAATGAACAAGATTCTTTCGTTGACACTCTCTATTAGGATCTTCTATATTTGATTCTTGTTCTACAGTTGCAACTGATGCGTGGGTGACTGAAATATCTGAATCTCCCCAAAGGAGAGTAGTGGAATGGATCCAATCCTCACACATATCCTACTGATTTATCAAATTAGGTACATACTCTGGTTCATCATCACTATCCAAATTTCCAAAGAGAGGATTAGTACGCTTGTTGTAATTTTCAAATCCTAGGCCAATTGGTTTCTCAGACTTGCGTCCAAATTTAGCATGATCAAGAGGTTCGGATCTAGCATCTAAATTGTGATTAAGAGGGCCATATCTAGGATAGCCCATCTTCTTGACAAAGGTATATCCTCTTCCATAAGCTTTAGGAGAGGGAGAGAAGTTCTCATTGTGCTTATATTTATCTTCTCTATAGATCCAATCTCTAACAAATGTCTCCTCTTTCTCATTTTGAATAGGCACTGATGATTCTATAAATTTGCCAAACAAGGTCATAGTTGAAGAGGAAGTTTTCATTTCTTTGGAAGGTTTGCCATAAGACCAAGGTGAGACTGGTAATTTTTTGAGGGAGTTGATTTGATATCCTCCCATACCAAGGTCTATAGACTTAAGCTTGTCTTTACATTCAGCCAATGTTGCATCAAAATCCTCTACTTCTCTATTGAGGGGAACATGAGCCCTTGCTGAAATTGAATTAACAGATAAGGTGTTATCCCCACGTATACAGATCTATATTCCATTGTAGGGGAACTTAACACATTGATGGTAGGTAGATGACACTACTTGCATATCATGAATCCATGGTCTACCAAGTAATATATTATAAGCAAGGGGTCCAGCATCAACTATTTGAAATACAATATCCTTTTCAATAGGGCCAATCCTAACAGGAAGGATGGCCAACCCCTTGGAACTTCTTTTTGCCTCATCATAGGCTTTGATAGCAATCCTTTTTCTGGTATCAATGAATTTCTCAGAATACCCCAATTCTTTCAAAAGACTAAAAGAACAAATATTAAGCCCAGCACCCCCATCTATCAACACACACCTAACACGGGTTCTATGGATCATGACCTCAATATGAAGGGCAAGATTGTGCGGATGGCTCAAATATTTATCATCATCTTTAGAAAATGAAAGGAAATGAGGGGTAGCAATGTGATTAACCATGTTCTGGAATTGATCGACATCTAAGTTTTTGGGGACATTTGTCATGCACAAAGCATCCTCAAGGATTTGTTTATGTCTTGGAGACAAATCTAAAAGCTCAAAGATCAAAATCTGAGCGGGGGTTCTTTGTAACTGATCAACAAGAATTTAGTTTGATTTAGGATTAACAATTGGTTTCAAGGTGACAGACTTGGATGCCACTTGCTTAGGTTTACTTGACTGACTTGAATTGGGTCCTCTAATGACAATAGGACCTTGACTTCAGGTAACAGTATTAAGGGCTTGAGACGACCTTCTAGAGTTGGGACCCCTTAGTACCCCAATAGGTTCTTTATTAAAAATAGGAGAGTCTTCATCTAGATCATAACCATAAGGATCTCTTCCACTCATCATGTTAACATTTTCTCCAACAACTTCAAGCATATTGATAACATTTTCCGCATCTGTGTATGTATAATTAATCTCAACTTTGCCATTCTTAACTTTATAGGTTTCCCCCTTTTCATATTTGGGCAAAGGTTCCTTGAATGCCTTATGATTGGCATTGGTGTCCAATCCATCTATGGTAATTTGATTACTCTCAATGAGATCTTGAATGATATGCTTGAGTCTCCCACAATGTTCAACATCATGTCCAATACCATTATGAAATATACAAAAGGATTTTTCCTGCCACCACCATGCTTTAACTTTAGGTATGTGAAAATGCACTGCATCTAGAGGATGTATCAGATTTCTATCAACAAGTTTCTTAAAAATTTCCCCATATGTTTCACCAAGTTTTTCAAATTGACGTCTTTCACCCTTAGGCTTACCTTGGTAATTTGGCTTACTATCTTGTTGAGTGGATGTATTGAGCTTTGTAGCTTAAATAGTACTTGATAATTGTAGCACAAGTTGATCTTTAGATTGGGAGGAATCCACAACTCCATTGTTAACCACTTGTTTGTTCTTATTCCAATATTGGTTCTTCCCTTTATCCTTGTTAGAGTTTTTGTTTTGACCATTGTTGTTGTTATTTCCATGTTTAGTCAAAATTCCTTGTTCTCTTAAAACATCCTTGATTCTACATGCAGTCTCAACCATGGTGTCAAATGAATCAAAAACCATTTTCTTAACCTCATACCGCATTTTGGGAACTAAGTTACTAACAAGAATGTCAATCTTTTCATTGTCAGGAATAGTTCTAGAATAACAAGAGCATTTTTGTCTCCACCTTTGCAAGAAAGTAACAAAGGATTCTCCTTGGTTCTTCTTTAAGCTACATAAGTCCAACAAAGTGATAGATCTTGAAACATTGTATGCAAAGTGTTGAACAAATCTGTGAACAAGCTCTTTGAATGTCTTAACAGGAGGATTTATCTTAGTAAACTATTCAATTGCTTGACCCTTAAGACTTCATGGGAATAGTCTCATAAGGTATGAATCATCTTGATGAAACTCAAAAATTGTGGTGTAAAACTGGCGCACATGATCATGTGGATCTCCACTCCCATCATATCTGTCATATTGAGGAATTTAAACCTTCCTAGGAAATTCTTTCATGTCAAAACTCTTATCAAAAGGATTAGGACAAATCGAGTCCAATGAGAAAGAATTCTTAGGTGTGGATATCTTGTCTATTTTTGTTTTCAATTCATCTATCTGCTCCTCTTGAGACAGGTCATGCCTCTTAATCTTCCTATCCACATCCAAGTTGTAAGGGACCCTAGCACCTTTGTTGATTAGATTCTCTAGGAACTTACCCTGGTTTTTCTCCACATACTTCTCCACATACTGTTGGAAAGATGGTTCTTGTTGCATTTGCATGAAATCTTGGGAGGTACGATCAAAGCTTGCGCTACTACCACCATATTGTGAACCATAATAAGCATGTTGTAAAGATGGTCTTGAGTTCCTGGGAGGGGTTTGTCTCCTATGATGATCATGTCTAGAAACCCTTCTTCCCCTAGGACTATGAGATTGTGATGGCAATCTTGAAAGTCTCCTACTCCTTGGAGTTCTAGGAGGAGTGGATGGAGGAGAACTATTTCCACCACTAACATGCATATTGTTGAATGGATCATTGAGTTGTCTAGCCAAGAGCCTATCTCGCTCCTCTTGAAGGGCTTTTCTTTCCATTTACACCAATGTTTTTTTCTCCAACTCTAGGCGCCTAATTTGTTCTTCCTTATGAGCTTGTTCATCTTGGAATGCTTTCTTTTCATGCTCAATCCTCTTGAGTTTGTCACTCATGTAATTGGTAGATGTTTGAAGAGGTGAACTAGGTCTTCAATTTCAAAACAAATTGTTGGTATAAGTTGTATTGACATGAGTATCATAAAGTTCATCTCCTTGTTTCTCATGTTGTGATAACTCATCATCATAAGCATGTATCTTACCTCTCTCTCTCTCTCATCCCTTTGAAGTGCATCTAGATATCTTGTTGAAATAAGGGGTGAGGTCGGTCTACTATTATGAGAGGAACCACTAAATGAAATAGCATGTCCACTCTTTGCAAACATATCCTCATAACGTTTATCTTTGGCTTCCTTCTCTCTCTGAGTCATTGTGTGACTCATATCCATAGAAGAATGAGAAGATGCTAAGGGGATACCCAACTCACTAAGATGACTCTTGGAATCAAACCACACTTCCGAAGTATTCCTAGGTGATTGATCAAATATGGGTTCTTTTCCCTTATGTCTTTGGTGAGTTTGAACCAAGGGTAATTGGTTAAAAATCACTTGAGGTCGTTTTCCATGATTTACTTGATATCTTGTTATAACTAGCATGAACAAAAAGGCACTAGCTGATAGGATTACCCTAAGAAGTGTTGGTACCAAACTAGGATAGAAAGGGCATTAACTTGTCCAAAAAGAGGTGATAAGATAGAAAATTGCAAAGTGGAATAAGCCAACATTGCCACAGAGGTGCCCAATAAATTTGGGTGAATACCCTAGCACATATGGATCAGGAGGATGATCTTACCCAAATTAATATTGATTGAAATTAAAATTGTATGGAAGTGGATGGACAAGAGACTACCAAAACTCTCCAAGTGTGTTATCAAAGAATCTAAAGGTTTATCTTTTTAACAAGGACGGTTCCTAGCTTACCAAGCGCCAAGCAAGGCCACTTGTGAAATCAAAGATTGCTAATTCAAGAGGTCAAAACGCAAGAATCCAAAGCTAAACAAGCTTCTAACAGCAGGGTAAGTAATCCAATCTGACCTGGATCAACCCAGAAAACTGAAAAAAATGATAGGGAAGCAAGCTAAATAGGCTCAAAATGATAGCAAACAGCTCACTGACAGGCAGTTTCGCGCAACAGAATGCTCTCTCGCGTGAGGAATTGCATTGGACCGCATGAAAAAATGCAGAGCCATGTGAAGAAACTCAGATTGGTGAAACAGGGTAACAGTGACTAAAAGCAAGTTTCGCGTGAGGAAATGCAGCGAATGGTGCAAAGAAACAATTTTCTCGCACGGGGAAAGGACACAGAACTCAATTTTGTGTGATTTAAATAACCAACTAGGTACATTGACAGATTTTATCATGAATCAGGTACGCAAGAAAGCAATCAGGGAGTTCAAATAGTTAATGTCTTCAAACAATGAGCAGGGGACAAAGCAACCTTGCACATGAACATGCATAGTGTCATAGTATTTCTACTCCATAAGAATGCTACTTGTGTATGTTATCAAATTTTTTCCAATCACGCACATAGTCCTAGAAAATAAAAAGTTGGTTTCACTATGGTTCTTAGTAATGGCTTGACTCTGAAAATTTTGCAATCTCAAGTGGGTGAAATCCAATCCCGGTGCACCGAGGTTTTGACACAGTCCAAGAATTTAATCAATTAGGAGCTGCTGAGGAGATCTGACAACCCACAAGAAACTACACCCATGGATATTTCTTCCATAAGGACATTTATATAGTGGTTTTTGCTACCATGATGAAAATGGCTATTACCACTTGAGGTTATGTCCACGTGGTTGACCCAATAAAGGGAATGTCCACTATGGTGAACCCTCTCTAACAAGGAAGACTCACAATATGGACCACATGGGGACTTGGTTTGGATTCAAGGGTTCCAAGTTTTTGATTCTCCAAAAAGGGAAAAGAGAATAATCCTCTAGCCTCTTCACCTCACCCAAACATAGCAAACAAGATTAATTGACCCACTAATTTGAAATCACCTCATTCAAGGTTCACACAACAACAAATGACACCAATCTCCCCAAAGAGAGAAAGTATCACCAAAAGTTGAAGCCCAAACCAATTTGACCAATGAGATAAAAACAAATCCTTCCCTACCTACAAGGGGATCTACTGTCAAGAAGAGCTTCGCATGTAAGACAAGCGAATTACGCCCAATCTCTCAAGATCGCCACAAATAGTGTTCATAGGGCCTAATTACTATGTGAAACATATATGCAAGAAAGAAAATCTAGGTCCATTTTTAGAGCACCAATTAGAAATGTGATCTATGAAAAGAAAGAAAACACTCAAGTTAATCACATGAGATGTTCATTTTAATTCCAAAATCCAAATGTTATAAAGATGCAACAAAATACCTCAAATCCAATGCAACGCGAATCATTTTGTTGTTTATCCAAGCAAGTCCAAATCAGCAATAGCAATAGCAACAACAAATCACAAATCACAAACCATTAGAAATAGTAAACATTAGTGGTTAGCACAAAAAAATCAGAGATATAAAATATATAGCAATTAAAAATAGATCTCTGGTGCTGGATCTCGCGTGAGGAAGTACATAGAGTCACGCGAGAAATTACATAGGCCCACACAAGGAAATGTACAGAATCAGAAAAATACAGAGAAATAGCAAACCAGTCAAATCACGGCCTGATGTCAAATCTCGTGCGAGGAAGTACATAGAGCCGAGCGAGAAAATACAAAATCAGCAAAAGCTCACCCCGGAACCTGCAAAATGTCGCGCGAACTTTCTCTGCAAAAAAAAAATAGCAACCACGGAAAAGATGGAAAATTTAGAAATCCAAAAATAAATTACTAAAAATAGCTATGTGACAAAAAATAAATCTTCTGCCCCACGGTGGGCACCAAAAATGTGTCACACTTCTATGAGTCATTCCATCCAAGGTTGCTCAAGAATGAGGCCTCAAATATCAATTCATAGCTCTCTAGTCATGGAGTGCAAAGGTTTGTAATGGAGGCCCTCAGATTGACCTAGTTAGTGCCAATGCAAGTACACCATGAAATGAGAGATTCAATGCATGAAAATGAGATCTACTCTATATTATTGCAATGCATGAAAGAAAATTAACCTAAATGATAACAATGCATGATTAATCTATGAAAGGAAATATGCAAGCTAATCTAATATGAATCTAATCTACATGAGTAGCCATGGATGCAAGAAGAAGAAGACAAGAAGAGAGAAGTTGCAATATCCAAGCTTGAGTTCTCAAATCCTCCTCCAAAATTGCTCTGTAAACCTGCAGCATAATAATACTATGAAAAAGATGTTTTGAATGAGAAGAAGAGGTCTCCTTTTAAAGGAAAGTGAACGGTTGAGATTAAGAGGCAAAAATCAAAGTCTATGATTAAGAGGCAAAAATCCCACCACTTAGGAAGATGTGAAGAAAAAGGGATTTTTATTTAATTTTTTTCCTTTTTCATCAAATAAAGTGCTTTAAGTGGGGATTTTTATTTATTTAATTAAAAGAGGGGTTTTCTTTATAATTAAATAAATTAGAAGAATTGTATTTAATTAAATGGGAGGAATTTAATTTAATTAAATAAGATAAATTTTATTTAATTAAAATGGAGATTAAATCTTTTAATTAAATAAAAATAATCAAACCTTAGGAAATATTGAAATAATTGAATTAATTACAATTTGATCAAGGAAATTGATTTGAATTGAAAATGTTGCAAAGCATTGATTCGGGAATTTGATAAATTGATAAAATGATAAATGGGGCCCAAAGTCTAGGCGACCATTTTAGGGTGCATACACCTATCAGTCATGCAGTGATGCCATACTACTATGATAGAGTGATGAGACAGTTTGCTCTCACACAGGGGGTCCCCGGGATAGTACCTCGGTATGTATACTTGACAAGATACTATTAGAGACCCGACGCTATACGCCGACCTACAGTAGAAGATATTGTAGATAGCGAGACAGATGAGACCTAGGATACTAAGGTAGCTGCCAATGTATCCTATTCAGATGTCAGCAGAGACTATATAAGATATTGGAGTCTATAGGGGACCCACCCCATCTTCCCTTATGATTACCCCACAGGTGATCCAGGTCTTTCAAAGAGGATCCATCGAGGCGGTGACATACTAGTGGAGGAGGAGGAGGATCAGAGAGACGAGGAGGAGCCCATCTCCAAGGGAGATCCTATGGAGGAGGAGAGAGCAGATGAGGGAGCAGAGGAGATGCCCCGGGTAGTAGTATAGGTGTAGATGATCATGTGGTCTATGTTATACCATTGAGATCACGATGACCTCCCCATGCACATACAGAGACACCACCACCTAGACCCAGACATAGTACGTAGGGAGAGGGTAGTCACTCCATGCCCCCACCATCTAGATCCGTTGGTGACACTTAGGAGGGAGATCCAGGTATGACATATGTGATTGATTAGAATATTTTAAGTAAATTTTTCCATAGAAGTACTAAAAGATAAATATGTTTGAATTCTACAACTAGCGTAGCAAAGTGAATGAGCTTTGTATCTGAGGTCCTGAAGGATACATGTATATCCTACCGACTGCCAGCTAGTGAGTGAGAGTCCCTTATTGGAAAGAGGGATCCCGGTAGACATGTGGATATTTTTGCATGCATTCAATGAGAGCTGAGGTTATACAAAGAGAGAGAAGAGAAATTGATGACTGATCTACATAGATCTTAGGAGCGTAACTATGAGATGATCATGTTGAGGAGCCGCACACAGACTACCATACCAAAATCCCCAGCCTCACACCACAGATCAGAGAGAGCCAGGAGCCACCAACCCTCAAAGCATAGAGATAGAGATTGATAGACATGGCACATGTGCCATATATGTACCAAAATCATAGAAGTTTATATATATGAAAAAATTTGTTTGCCCAGTTAGTTCTATGATTGATTACTTGTATTTTTCATCAACACCAAAAACTTAACAGAAATAAAGAATGAAATTATGTATGAATGCATTCAAATTACATAACCTATAAAATAGACCTAACTATTCTATAAGGAATACATAAATACATAAAGAAATAATGATGTATTTAGGGATAATAACGTTTGAGATGCATAATATTAATAGGTTCCTTAAGAGGGACACCATTCATATCAGCAATCTTATAAGCACCTGAAGTAAAATCCTTAATTACTATGAAAGGTCCAAGCCAATTAGGGCTAAACTTCCCTTTTTCACTGGGTAAAGCATTCACATTCCTTTGATTTTCATACAGGACTAAATCACCTACCAAGAATGATCATTCAATCACCTTATGATTATACTATTTCTAAAGTGATTTATGATAAGCCTTAATATGTTCCAAAGCATTTATCCATTGTTCATCCAACATTTCTAATTCCTGTAGTCATTGTTCTCAAAAAGTATCCTTGTCAATTATCCCATGAAATGAAACACACAAAGAAGGTATTTCTAATTCTAAGGGCATAATAGCATCAGTACCATAAACAATATTATAAGGATAAGTACCTGTGGCAGTATGGACACTAGTCCTATAAGCCCATAAAGCATAGGTAAGTGTTGGAATTGTATTGAGATGATGTACTGAGAGGGGAGGGGTGAATCAGTACCTCTAAAAAATTTCTTGATTAGCCCATTAACCCTTAGTCATCAGTTTGTAAAACAACTTATCTAATTGTTCATCTTTCTTTATGTATATGAAATCATATCATACATTCCATTTGATGTGTAATAGTAAAAGAAACATACATGAAA
>MU225903.1:2082997-2094964 GCA_018584345.1 Thuja plicata | reverse complement strand
AAGAGATTTACAAAGGACAGTTAAGTCCACCTTCTACAAAAGGATTTTAGATGTGATGCACTTGTTAGAATGCAACTACATAAGTCTTTGATCTGATGATAAATGCAATCTTTAATTGCTGATAAAACAGATCCTATGAAGCTCCCAAAATACTGTTAATCATCCTTCCATGATTGAGTATTACCTTTATCTGCTAGTCGGTAGCCTCTGTGTGTTCTTGTTAACTGATGTATTATGTTTCTACTCATTGCATGAATTTTGCCTTCTGCTCCTTAGATGCTCTTCGTGGCTTTCAATTATTAAGAATTCATGTACTCACAATTGATTATGAACATCTATTTATACTAATCTAGGCTCAATTCTTGATTCATGCATTTACACATTAACTCTAGATTCAAGATATACAACTTGATCTTGATCTGTAGTTAGATATGCTTTAGATCCATTAGGATTCTTTTAAAGCATTTACATAAAGCATGCATGACCATCTAATCTAATTTAAAACAAAAATAAAACTCTATAAATAGATTTAAATTTCTTTAATTGACGTGTAAAACTCAGATCCACAATTTGCAGGTTCTTGATCTGTCTGTCAGTTTTGATGGTCAGTTTTCTTGATCGTCGGTGTTCCTTTCTTTGAACATGTCGTCGGGTATGCTTGTCTGTTCCTATCGGGTTGATTCTGGAAACTATGTTGTTGATAATGCTTTTGTTCGCCGATAATGCTTATGTTTGCTGGTAATGCTTATGTTCGTCGATAATGCTTATGTTCGTCAGTGAAGCTTGTCATATTTATACTTAGCATTTTTCTCAAAAATTCTTTGTGCTGTCAGGTATGATTGCATTTCACCGGTACTGCTTGTGTTCCACCGGTGATGCTTGCTGTCTACCAGTAATGCTTTTTGACTGTGTTTTTCCTCTAAGTATACTAATGGAAAAATAATGTCATCAGTAAGTTGGGTATGCCAATCTTTTGCATGCTTATTAACTATTTTCCTCAAGATTTTTTCAATAACTTTATTCGATGCTTCAGCTTGACCATTAGATTAAGGGTAGTAGGGAGTAGCAAATCTATGTTGAATACGATATTTATCCAAGAATTTTGTGACTTCTTTATTCTTGAAAGAAGTATCGTTATCCGAAACTATCGTTGAAGGAATACCAAATCGTGCTATAATATGATTAAGGATAAAATCACAAATAACATCTGCAGTAGTAGAACGGAGAGGAATAGCTTCTACCCACTTTGTAAAGAAATCTGTAGCTGTCAGGATGTACGTATGTCCTTGAGATGAAGCTGGTGAGATTTTTCCAATAAGATCAAAACCCCAAATACTAAAAGGCCATGGAGCAACTTGATTACAAAGTTCATGAGAAAGAGCATGAATTAAATTACCATGTTGCTGACACTGAGGACACTTCTTAACAAATGTAAAAGAATCTTGTTCCATTGTTTTCTAATAGTATCCCATTCTAAGAATTTTATTAACTAAGGACTTCCCACCAAAATGTCCCCCACAAGAACCAGAATGAGCTTCTGCTAAAGCTATCAGAATTTTGGTTCTACCAAGACATCTTAATAGCAAACCATTATAAGAATGTTTGTAAAGTGTATCTCCTAGAATCATATAACATGCTGCAAGTTTCCTAATATGATTACGCATGTTCCTTGTTGTTGATTCCAAAAAAGTATTATCTTTCAAAAAATGAAAGATATGCGAATACCATTCATCCAAATGCAAGTTAAAATAATCAACAGTAACCTTATTAGAAATTGTAGGGTGTTTACGAGTATGTATAGTAAATTGAAAGTCCTTGGAATTATTCTCAAGACAAACCAAAGAAGTTGCACTTTCTATGGCGTCTGCATGTCGATTATCTTTCCTAGGTAAAGTCTGAATCATATAAGAAGAGAATTGTGAAAGAATATCAAGTGCCAAATCTCTATATTGTGCCATTTTATCATTCTTAGTCTGATAACCTTCTTTTATTTGTTCAACAATCAATTGTGAATCCCCATATATTTGCAAGTTTTTAATATGAAGGGATGAAGTTGCTCGTAAGCCAGCTATAAGAGCTTCATACTCCACAATATTGTTAGTACAAGGAAAGGTCAATTTATACGACATAGGGATCAATTTCTTTGTAGGAGGGACCAAGATAATGCCTACACTAGAACATGTCCTACATCTAGAACCATAAAAATATAATTCCCAAACATCTTCGTGCTTAATTGCTAAAATGTTCTCACTTGGGAATTCTATTGAGGTAACGCTCGTATCAGAATGAGGACAATGAGCTTCAACTAAATAATCAATTAAAGCATGTCCTTTAATGGACTTTTGAAGAATGAAATTAAGATCGAATTCTGTTAGTAACATCACCCATTTTTTCAAACGGCTAGAGAGATCAGTCTTTGAGAAAAGGTGTTTTAGAGGATCAAATTTAACAATCACATTGACCTCAACATTCAACAGGTAATGCCTGAGTTTTTGACAAGCATAAACTAAAGCCAAGCATTGTCTTTCCAAATTCATATATTTTGTTTCATAATCAAGTAAGGTCTGACTAATATAGTACACTAGTCTTTCCTTACCATCTCTATCATGTTGAGCCAACAACGCACTCACACCATTGGAAGTAGCAGAAGTATATAGATAGAAGGGTTTATTAAATTGAGAAATTTGCAAAATAGGAGGATTAGCAAGATACTCTTTAAATTTCTCAAAGGATTGTTTACATTCCTGGTTCCAAGAAAAAGTGGTATCTTTTCTAAGCAAGGA
The DNA here is from genome assembly GCA_018584345.1 of Thuja plicata. Taxonomy (NCBI): domain Eukaryota; kingdom Viridiplantae; phylum Streptophyta; class Pinopsida; order Cupressales; family Cupressaceae; genus Thuja; species Thuja plicata. Next base: position 2,092,181 of record MU225903.1, on the reverse strand, counting down.
AGTGAAAGGAACAATTATATCAGCTAAGTTAGAAACAAAGTGACGAATAGCTTGTATTTTTCCCTCTAAAATGTGTAATTGAGAAATATTCTTAGGAGGAGGCATGTTAACAATAGCATCAATATTTTTGGTATCAACCTCTATGCCTCGCTTAGAGATTATAAATCCTAATAATTTACCAGAATCAACTCCAAAGGCACATTTTTTTGGATTCAATCTCATATTATAACTCCTAATTCTTTCAAATATTTGTCGTAAAGTGAACACATGATCCTCTCTTTGTATAGATTTTGCCAAGATGTCATCCACATAATCTTCCAGAATCTTATGAATGTAATCATGAAAAATCAAAGTCATAGTGTGTTGATAAGTTGCTCCCGCATTTCATAATCCAAAGGGCATCATGACCCAACAAAATTTTCCCCGAGGTTTATAAATGCGGTCTTAAGTTTATCTTCAATAGGAATAAAGATTTGATTATAACCCAAAAAACCATCCATAAAAGATAATAAAGCATGACCTGTTGTCAAATCCACAATCATATCAATATTAGGTAATGGGAAATCATATTTTAAGGATGCCTTATTTAAATCTCGAAAATCAATGCACATCCTTATCTTATTTTCTCCTTTAGAAATAGCCACAATATTGGAAATCCATTTAGAGTAATCAATAGAGTGGATGAACCCAACACCTAATAATTTTTCGATTTCAGCTTTAACTAATAAGGCAATGCCCAGATTCATCTTTCGGATTTTTTGTTTCACAGGTTTAGCATTAGGTTTGAGAACAATATTGTGAGAAACAATCTTAGGATCTACACCCGGCATATCCGAATATGTCCAAGCAAATATATATTTATATTCATGTAAGAGGGAAACCAACTGATCATGTTCATCTTGATTCAAACATTTCCCAATTTTGATTATTTTTTCAGTCATTCACATCCATTTGAACTTCCATAGTCTTAGTTATTAATAAATTACTTTGCATGGGAGAATCCATTAGCAAAGGAGAAATATCTTGTTCATCATGTTCTCCAAAATAGGCTTCATTATTCAAACAATAGGGCTTTCTTATGATGAAACGTAGGTAGATCTTGATAAGCCCCTAAAAAATCGGCTAAGGCTTCATCCTCAGGAAAAATATCCAAACTAGGTTTTTGATCCATGTCAAGGAGAAGTGGATTAACCAACTTCAAATGTCCACCACAGATATGATTGACATTAAGAGTAAAAGCTGATGGTTTCTTATAACGATTGAATCCTAACCTATAAGTATAATCATAAACTTCATTGTCCAAGGGCACTCATATGTCTTGTTCATATTTACCACATCCTTTCCCGTTGAATACTGATTTCTTGAGTATATGATAACCAGAACCATATCTATTGGCCATATAAAATTGAGTTAAAGGAGTGGCATATGCCATAATGTCATAGCAATCTATTTTTATTGTCTCAATTGTTTCTTCAAGTGAAGCAGCAACAAAGTTACTTTCTAACTCCTCAGAAAGTGGAGAAGGAGTAGAAACTTGTTTTTCAAACCCACTTTGTTCTCTCATAAACTCTAAATCTAAGACTTTATATTCTCCCATAAAAGAATGATTAAAATCCAATGTTCCCCAATCATCTCCCATCAAAGAAGAAGGTTCAGCTTTTTTAACTTCAGGTGGTTTGTTAGGTTCTTTACTTGGTTGTATAGGTTCTGAAACCTTAGCATATTTTGCATTTAGGAAAGGATTCGATGCATCATACACATGTAGTGTATACATCATATTGTTATAAATGAACCTAACCTTACAATGAAGAGTAGAAGGAACCGCATGCATAGTATGTAACCAAGGTCTTCCTAACAAAAGGTTATAATTGAGAGGTCCAGGCATAACATGAATAGGTGTATTGAGAAGAACTGGACCAACCTTAATAGGTAGCGTAATAATACCCAAAGTTTTCTTTTCAATGTTATCAAATCCATGAATAGAGATATTATCTGCTTGAATGGTTGTAAGATCAACCTTAATTGCCTTAAGCATATCCATGCTACAAACATTAAGCCCGGATCCATTGTCAATTAATGTTCTACGAATGATACTCTCATTGATAGAAACAACAACCATAAGAGCATCATATTGATTATGCACCTCAACAGAAGGTAAATCGTCATTAGTAAAAATAATAGGAGGTACATAAGGCATAGTATGTATGCACTCCAAAAATGAATTAATATTCTCTTGATTAGGAGGCGGAGTAGGAAGATTCGGTAAATCTTTCTGCAGTGCCTCATGATATGTAGGAGAATTTGGAAGCAATTCCCATAAAGATATCTTAGCTAGAGTAGCGCATAATTGCTCAAATAAGTCATACTCCTTAAAGGAATAAATTAACCTATGTGCTTGAGGAAGCACGGGTTGAGAAGGAGGTAAAGAAGCTGGAACAGTAGGTTGAGGATTATTCCATGTGTGATAAGCATGTGAAACAGAATCCATATTATCAAAGAAATCTGAAGGATCTTTAGGTTCACCCTTAATAGTTATTCGAGGACATCATTTTACCATAATCAAAGGTTTAGGGAATAACATTCTAGGTGCCTCAGTGTTGCAAATAGTGGAACATGAAGGTAACCATGCACACACCCTATGGTAAAGGTCAATTGGAGAAGTTGTGGAGGAGGATGAAATGGGAATAGGATCCATGGAGATCTCATTCGAACCATTTTCATTCTCACTTCCATGTACCTCATTAAGGGATCTATTCTCGTGTACAATAAAATCCTCATCAAAGTATTCAAAACAAAATTCATACATGTTGATCACAAAAATAAAATGACAAGCATGTAAATATTTTTGTGTTTTTTATAAAGAAATTTTATAATTTTTATATATATTTGAAATATAAATGTAAGAGCATAAAATAAATCTACTTCTATGTTCATGAAAGATCTAATATAAAATGTAAATCTAACACCAAAAATAAAGAGTTGTCTATTGCAGGTTCACCAAAATGTAAAGGGTAGATTTGGATGGTCTTCTAAATAGGGTTTGCATATAAAAGAGACCCTATGTCATATTCAACCATTTACATTTAATTGTTATGATAAGGAATGTAAAGCTTTGAAACACTTGCAAAGAATAATGGAGTAAAATACCTACCTCACATCATAACATATCTGGAAATACCTTTTTTCTGATGCCTGTGTTGAGTTTCTGGAAAATCTGAGGCCGGATCTGGAACAGAAACGCAGAGATGGACAAAATGCACAAATATTTTCCGATCTGATACAGTTCCGATTTTGACCCTCAATTCAATGTCACCATTGACCCAAAATTTCTGATTCCAACCTAGCGAATAATTGACCTCCAAAATATCTGACAGAAAATCTATTTTCGGATCCTTATAGTTTGCTGAAAAGGGTATCCGAATCCGCACTCCAACTTGTTGTCCCAATCCTGTAACTCCTAAAACAACACCAACAAATATATAAAAAAGGGGTTTTGGGGTGGCTATATAGGGTTTTGCCTTAGTCAAACCCCCATTTTTGTGGTCTCCACCTCCACGAATAGCCGAATATAGTAGAATGTATGTGTGTATTTCTCTTAGAAAAAGCTTTGAATGTGTAATGCCAAGATCTAATCCTCTAGATTAAAACCCTAACATGAATTGAAAATGAGAAAGAAATGCATAGATTTGAATATGATAAATAAATCATACCAAGCCCCCAAGGCTAAAGTATTCCTACCAAACTCACAATCCATAGTTTCTACCCCATGATAGTATCTTTTGAATGCTTGAATGTTGAAAATGGTGGATCCAAGAAGAAGGAAGGAAGAACACTCTCTTGCTCCAAAGAAGATCCACAATAGCTTGTCCACAAAATGATTGTATGTATTAAGGCATCATCATATCTTGTCATTCTATATCATCCTCTTTCTTTCTTGAATCATCATCATGTCATAATCATAATCATATCATCTTATGATTTTCTCTTATTCAATAATGAAGGCAAAAGAGAGTGTTTATATAGAGATCTCAATATAGACCTCCTAGGGAAATGTAAGGGACCCAAATTCAAATTTTGCCTTGAATTATGGTCCAATTATAATCACCAACCAAGGAGGGGATGTATTAATTCAAATATCAAAGAAAACACTTCCACATCCGGACCCGGGGACCTATTTTTAATTTTAGAACCCCGATAAGCTCTGGATCTGAAAGCGGGGACCAACATCGACAAAGGTCAAAGTTGACCTTGACCTTGACCTAGGTCAAGGATGACCTCAACCTTGACCTAGGTCAAGGTTGACTTCGATTCTGACCTAGGTTAGAATCAACTTCAATCCTGACCTGAGGTTTCAGGTAGGTCACCTTGAGAAATCTGCAAGATTCCCAGGTCAGCTGGGGACATATGAAGGTGAGAAAACACACTAGAGTGTTGGATAGAGGCACAGAGGCCATAGAGGAGGTATGATGAATATTAGGAGAGCTAGTACATAGATTCTACCTAAAAATAAAGCTACAAAGAGGGAAATTAAGGAGGATCCATAGGATCCTAACCCTAGTTTCACCTAGAAATGCAGAATCAAGTGCATATGCATCCTAAATGAAAATATAATATGAAAGTGTACTAAAAAATGGTGCTAAACCTATCAAAATGGGAGTGCTTCCATTTGAAGATGATACAATCATAAATTAAAAATATTTTAACTCTTATGGGTTTCAACATTGAATAATTGAATCCCCTTATCTATGTGTACTTCTATGGATATTTTATAAAGCATGTGTCACCTGTTGTCAGGTGACATTCCATGAAAACATATTGTATTTTGACATGTCACAACATCTATTTATCTCTTTATAATGTCTCATGTTCCCCTCTAAGTAACACGGTCCATTCAAAGGGCGAGCTATTATGTCTTATTATCTAATTGTCTCAATATCACATTTTCTTCTTAAAAAATAATTTTTTGGATATATTTCTTTGTCTTTATTGGGGCCTATCCACTTATCTATTAGATATTTTTACTCTACCATGCAATAATCTATATTTGTTAGCCACATACTTGTGTATCATTTTTCCTATCATGTGATTATCTAGCACTACTACCTATACTAGCATTGTCATAATTTCTCACCCTATCGTACGACTATCTAGCCTTTGATACTCGTACCGACATGATCAAATTCACCCTATCATACAAATATCTAACATTTTCTACTTATAAAGACACACATCTCAATAAATCTTCTCATATGTTTATCCATCTTTTTTTACTCATATCATTGCACTCAAAATTTACCTATTATATGACTATCTAGCATAACACAACTTTCTACCCATACCAACATGCTCTCAATGGTCTATCTTTATATTTTATCATTATCTTTCTTTCATCTAGCATTCATTTTTGCAAATTGCAGGTTGGAGGCAGTTTCATGATAATTCAGGGCTTTCCCCTTGGGGCAATCTCATGCAGACAAAATAAACTCCCGTAAGTTTTCTCTACTTTATCTTTCATCTTTGATTATGATATGCTTGCTAAAGTGGGGGCAAAATGTCATATAATAAAATTGTACCATGTGTAATTTACCATTATATTAAAATCCCACCTTAGCTAAAAAATAAAATTCTACCTAATCCTCCACGTGCCTCCATACATTTTGTCTTTTTTATCTCAATCTTTGACCATGTGGCTTGGACAATACATGATGCTTACATGCTATGAAGACATTTGTGTAGTGCACACTCATCCCGTGAATCTATAGATTTGTACAATAAGTTGTTGAGACATTCCAACTACCACCCTATAGTATTACACCTCCTACCACCACCCATTAACATTGAGAATCACTTCACCAACTTAAAACTCCATTTCTTAGCTTCATTTACATTTTGGTCTTCTTGGACATAGTTTCAACTATCTCTTAGAATTTTCATGGCTTATCAATAATTTGTACTTCCACTACTCCCTCACACAGCTTCTATGCATAAAAACTCAATGTTCACAACATTATAGCTTCATCACTCTCATCATCTTTCCTTCACTCCATTTGAGCTTTAGCTTTTTGGATTTTAAGGGGAGTCTCTTGCTTTGATCCATTTCATTTTCTTAGCATAACATAATTTATTTATCATAACCTTATACTATTTTTATCTTTATTATCATTTATATTTTATCTCTCAATTATTTATCAACATTTTTTGTCTATCTATATCATTTTTGTGGAGGTGGAAAGACCAAAATAGTGACTTGACTGAGGCAGGTCTCCAAATAGCACCAACATTTTTCCTTCTTTCATGTGTGTAAGTTTTAGAGAAGAGGAAATATGAGGAGCTCTTGGGATTCTTCTACCTCCTTCATAGTGAGTGTCATCTTCCCTTTTATCCTCTTTTACTTATGTTGTTTTTATCATATAATCTTGATGACATTAATTTTCCATTAGTATGCAAACAACACTTTTGGTAAGCATACACTGAAAGACAGAACAAAGCACAAACCAAAAATTAGATGTAAAGAGATCACCAAAAATGAAAATTCAAAAGGATAAAGAGGAACCCGATGTGCACGTTACAGTGCAAACCGAGAGAAAAAAACTGAAAGACATTCAATTGATTTCATAACATAACAGACCGACAGAAACCGAGAATTGGTTGCAGCCCACAAAAAGTGGATCTGACTTCCACGTCAGATAAAGAAGTCTTATTCTATTTATAGAATCTTGATTTTTTTTTAAATCCATTTCTTTAGGGACAAGAAACATGAATGTAAGTGCTTTAAATCAGATCATCTATTGATCAGAATGAAAGTTTCAAGAACTAGAACAACAAAAGGTGAATTTGGTTAGCAAGAACCAAGAACATAAGCTACCGAGAATCAGAGGTATTACTCAATAATATTAGGTGATAATCTTATTCATGTAAACTTAAATGGATCTATATCAGTAATAGGAGATTGCATTTACTAGGTCAAATTGTAATTTTCTATCATTCTAACAAGTGGAGCAAAGTGTAAAAATCCTTTCAAGGAAGGTGGATTTAACAATCCAACTATAAATCTCTTAACTGAGTGCACACTCAATAGTGTTTCTAAATCTCTTAATCGAGTAGACTTTAACAAGTCTCCATAGATACTCTTAACTGGGTAGATCATCAGAAGTGATCAAATTGTATGCCTTAACCTGCCCCTTCCAATCTGCAGATAGTGAAGATTTTGTGGGTGTCATCCCCACCGCAGTTTTTACTTCCTAACAGGAGTTTTCTACGATATCATATCATGTGTTATGTGTCAATTACTTTCATGAATGTTTCTATGAATCTTCACATGTATGTTAATGTTATTAATTGATATAACTCACATCAAGATAGTATAGATCATATGAATGTATATATAATTGATTACACGTTGAAGGTTAATTGATTAAAGGATACAAAAGTTTTAGAGGTACTCATTCACCCCTCCCCTCTCATTACACACTTCCCATTAATTCCAACAATTGGTATCAGAGCATCACAAGACTAGTCAACTGATTTCAAAGCATAACCGACATAGAAACCGAGAATCAGTTGCAACCCGCAAAAAGTGGATCTGACTTCCACGTCAGATAAAGTAGTCTTATTCTATTTATAGAATCTTTATTTGTTTTTTAATCCATTTATTTAGGGACAATAAACATGAATGTAAGTGCTTTAATCAGTCTAACTGATTTAAAACATAGACTAGGAGATCGAGGTACAAGTTGTAAACCTAATCTTAGAGTTAACATTGTTTTTCGTGAAACTTGATGATGTCAATCCATCTTATAAATAGATGATGAAATCATTCATTATACAAGGATGTGAATATGAAAGAGAGGATGAATGAATCCTATGAGCACATCTATGGATCATATTGAAAGTTTCAAGAACCAAAACAACAAAAGGTGAATTTGGTTAGCAAGAACCAAGAACAGAGGCTACCAAGAATCAGAGGTATTACTCAATCACATTAGGTGATAATCTTATTCATGTAAACTTAAATGGATCTGTATCAGCAATAGGAGATTGCATTTACTAGGTCAAATTGTAATTTTCTATCATTCTAAAAAGTGGAGCAAAGTGTAAAAATCCTTTCAAGGAAGGTGGATTTAACAGTCCAACTACAAATCTCTTAACAGAGTGCACACTCAATAGTGTTACTAAAGATCTTAACCGAGTAGACTTTAACAAGTCTCCATAGATACTCTTAACTGGGTAGATCATCAGAAGTGATCAAATTTTAAGCCTTAACCGGCCCCTTCCAATCTGTAGATAGTGAAGATTTTATGGGTGCCATCCCCACCACAGTTTTTACTTCTTAACAGGAGTTTTCTGTGATATCATATCTTGTGTTATGTGTCCATTACTTTTATGAATTTTTCTATGAATGTTCACATGTATGTTAATGTTATGTATTAATATAACTTGCATCAAGATAGTATAGATCAGATTGAATGGATATACAATTGATTACACAAAGGTTAATTAATTAAAGGATACAAAAGTTTTAGAGGTACTAATTCACCCCTCCCCTCTCAGTACACACTTCCAATTAATTCCAACAATCGGTATCAAAGCTAAGTCTCTTCTTTGGAAAATATTAAACACTTAAGAGAAAAGATCATACAATGGAGAAGTACAAACATGATAAGAATATTGAAAATAAGAAGCTAGAAATTCATATGTTCTATGAACAGTATAAAGAAGCTAGAATCAACATGAGATAGTTGTTAGATGAGAGAAAGATTATGGCATCTCATTGTAATGAAACACATTATCATGAGGAAGAGATACCAGATTTCTTTGAGTCTTCAGGATCAACTACAAGAAAAGCATCATATACATTAGAAGAAAGCATCACAAGCCTAACTAAAATCAATCTACATCTGGCTAGACAAGTTAAATCTCTGCAAATTAGTCAAGAGACACAAATGGTAAGGATGATTAATGTCATGAACAATTCTAGAAAAGATGAGAAAGAAAGAACACTAGCTATTGATTGTTGAAATATGTTCGTTCGTGTTTACTAAAATGACATAAAACTATTATATATATATATATATATATATATAATGAGATATAAAATATATATTAAATTAAATATATAATATATATTATTATAATATATCAAACTATAATTATGTTATATATATATATATATATAACATAACAT
>MU225903.1:2044364-2061184 GCA_018584345.1 Thuja plicata | reverse complement strand
CGTTAATTGATGTCAAAGTAATGAAAGAGAATTTCTCTAAGTACTTAGACAGTTTGATCGATGCGTCTGCAAGTGGCACGAACAGGGCTACAGAATTGCAAAAGCTGAGCGGGCACATACACGTGGCCATGGAAGAGCTGCCGAAGCAGTTAAACATGACAAAGAAGGTAGCTAGAGATCATTCCCAGTGGCTCTTAAGATATACCAACGTCTACGTTCCTAGACATGAAGAGCTAGTTCCAATAGTGGTAGCTGCCAAAGCTTATCGGACAAAGATAGAAAAAGAAAAAGAGGCCAAATGATTATAATTCCCCTTTTCTTTTCCGTTTCTTTCCCTTTGTAATTAGTTAGTGATAGAAGTGATTCTCTTTCCCTCTGTCATTTAGAGGGAGATGAACCGATTAAACTTCCTTTGTAACGGTCATCCCCTGGCTCTATATGTATGAAGTTGAAAGATTAATGAAACGTCGGCAAATTTTTGATGTGAAATGCTTGATGTTGCAGAGACAATTGAAGAGTGTTTTATGTCAATTATTTTATGTTCCAATTAGTTAGAAGCTGTTAATTATATGATTCTTTCTTTTAATCTGAATTGCAGTAGGAAGGAAAGGATGTTTCGTTCCTTTGTTGTGAGGATGTGAATAAACCTCAGTAGGATGTGTTGTGGGATATTCAGGGAAGGATCCATTAGAATCTTTTCATCATTTCATTCTTTGTTAGCAGTAGTTGTAGATTAGTTGAAGCTGAATGTATGAATTCATAGGATTTGTGAGTTCTACAACTTAGTTCGTAGATTAGAAAGCACTCCTTGCCTGGATTAAGTTTTGTTTAGGCTTAATTCTGTTTGCCTCTTCTGCTCTCGGGTTAAGAGCATACCCCATGTTAGTTTAGGATCAAGACATAATTCATTGAAGATCATTCATATAGGGAGCTATACCTACCAATTCAGAGAAAAGCCGGTAGTCTTGAAGGGCTTTTCAACTGTTGTAATTAGATATTGTTCATAATTTGGGCACTAAGAGTCATATTCCTAAAGAATTAAGAAAGGACAAATATGTTTACCAACAAGTCGGTAACTAGTATGTATGGGATTAAAACACTTGGAAAAATTGTATAGCATGTGGAAGATTTGGTCACATTGCTGCAAACTGTATGAGACAGTGGACTAGAAAGTCTAGAGGCTGGACTAACCCTAGAATGGCATGCTTACACTATCATAAAGTTGGTCATCTCAAGAAAGACTGTAGAGACTGAATGATAGAGACCAGCACATATCCCAATGGAAACACCATTGAAGATATCCAGAGGGAACGAGACAAAATGTGGAGAAAATCTTCAAACAATGATGAAGTTGGACCGAGAAATGCAAATGGTGACACCCTATCCAATGGATCTGGTGACATCACCACCCCCACCTAAGTAGAACAAGTAAGTATGGAACTGCATTACCCCAAGTTATTATTTTTACATCAGTTCCATATTATGTTGATAAATACCAAATTAGCATAAGTAAAGATGCATCATGGTATTACTTGTTAAAATCTGTGATAACTATGCTATCGGGCATACGTACTGAAACCCATCGATACACACTCAAAGCTGAGACTGCCTACACCTACTAAGAAGTGTCGGTTAAAAGAAAAGTTTCTAGTATAAATTGAGCCTCGTCGGTAACCGAGCAAAGTAAACAATTGGTTTGCAATACCAAAACCCATCGGTAAAAGCAAAAGGTATAACGACCACCTCAAAATGTCATGTGGTCATCGAAGGAAAGTTTAAGTCTTAACCGACAAAATTTGTCTTCACACATCGAGGAGTTGGTAAGCATTAATGACACACCTTTTAGGTTAAATGGCTATAAAAGGTGACTGGTTGACCTCATTGTTCACCACGACCAGAACAGAGTGATGAAGAGCGATTTTTGAGTAGAAAGAAATAGGATCACAAAGCGACAACAACTCGACCACCAACACTCCACATAGATCAAAAAACATTACAGGTGTATACAGTAAGTTCTACAACCACCAACAACTCTATTTCATGCATTTTACAGAAAGCCCTAAATCTGAAAATGTTCATGCCATCAAGAACTGTGAAATCGAAGAACACCAAAAAGAATGAGTTCAAGCTCATCAAGAATTCAGCATGTGAGGAAGTAAACTACAAGATTCACCCTGAGGTTTCCTCACAACCCAACGATGCTAGAGTATTCTCACAAATACCAGCTAGGGTTTTACTCATCGAGGATGTTCAAGCATTTATACATTGCAAGATTGCAGAAATAGGTGATTCAGAGGTTGAACAAGCTTACAAGAAGATATGCAATGAAGATGGAACTCTGAAAGATGAGCATAAACATATAGAAGTAAAAGAGCTCACTAATGCCCTAATGTTCCTGAAGGCATTCAAAATTGAGTGGATTCAGTTAGTACTAAGTTGAATGCATAATCATAAACTTTGGCTACATGAACCAAAGATGATAACCCGAGATGTTATCCATGCGGTCATCGGTTACCCTGTAACCGAGAAGTTAAAAGAACTAAAACATCCACCCAAGGTTGAGACTGAAAAGATCATAGGAGCCAAATGGGATGGCAGAGGATTGAAGGTTTCCACCATAACCGATGATGAGATGAAATTCGGTGCATGTGTTCTAGGCTACAAATTCTTCCAAGCTAGCAGAATGAACATCATTGCATTTGGTGTTGTAGACATGACTTACAATATTGTGAAGAAGGGAACACAGTTGGACTTATTTGAACTTCTACTGAATCAACTAAAAGATAATCTAAAGACTGTTAGGAATACAAAGTCAAACACATGTAAGTTTGGCTCACTCACAATGTGCATTTTCTTCTAATTTCAAGAAACATTCCCATCGGTAGGAAATATGAAATGGGATAGCACAAAACCAGTCGCCATGTAGATTAGCGAACATATAGCCTCACTGGGAGATAATTTTGACACAGTCATGGATGAATACTTCACTTTATTCAAAGACCAAATGCAAAAGAGGGTAAGGGTCCCTGAGCAACTCATTGAGAAGTACAAAGAAGAATTATGTTTCATGGTTGATACAGATCATACTTATATCAAGCCCATTGTACCAAGGACAGCTTGGCTTCAACCATTAGAATATGAGATAAACATTGATCTTGCATCTAAGGCAATTGATGCCTTTTTAAATGAACCACTGGATAAGAAACAACCCAAGTTTGGAACATATGAGGAGGCCAAAACAAGAATAAAATCTGGCCTGGTTGTTAAGAAAATTGTTAGGAAAAAGGACAAAATGGTAAAGAACCTCAAGAAGATATTGTCGACAACGGAGGAGGAAACCGAGCAGGAGGAAGAAACTGAAAAGGAGGAAGAAACTGAAGGACAACTACCTATTGGTGAAGTTGAAGAAAAGGATGACTCCAAATCCACAGAGTCAGATTCATCACCTCCTCCACCGACTAAGAAGCCAAGGACTACAGATGCTTCTAGAACAAGAAGCCAAACATCTAAGGATTCAACTCCTTCACCCTTAAAGAAAGGAAAGGTAAGAACATACAAGAGGATAGCGGCCACACCAAAGAGAGGTGCAAACAAAAGAGTAAGGAAGCTCATCAAAACCTGAGAAGATATTGAAGACACCGAGCAAGATGAAGCTGTAGAGGCAGAAAATGTCAAGGTTAAAGCTCCAGAGAATATTGATGACATTTGTAAATCTATTGCAAATTCAGGATCTATTACAGATTCTAAGATTAGAAGATGGCTGAAACTAGATCCAAAAGATCAGAAAAATTTTGAAGATGCCATCATAGCAAAAATTTACAAGTTCAAATATGTACCGATTCAGTTTGAAAGCAATAATGTACCAAGGGAACTCTTGGATAGACTATACTCAAGATGGACATTTTCTTTGAAGAGTGAGAAGGAAATAAGAGAAAGAGTACTTGTTACTCTCATGCCTTCTAAATCCAAGAAGATAGAAATGATGAGATGATGGAGAATCACAAAAAGGAGTTCTCACCAAAGTTGAGAGCCTACAAATTTCTTGAAGGGAAGCTTATAGAGCTTGAGAAAGAGAGCCATAAGAAATGGTGTAAAATTCTAAATAGACCTACTGAGGAAGAAAGCCTCGACAAAGACCTATAATAGAAATATGTTGATAAGGAAACTCAAGAACAAATCTTAATAAAAGATACAGAAGATGACACATTTGTTGAGCTAGACAGGGAAGAAGAAGACAAAATGGGAAACAAAAAGATGGATGTTGTAGATGAGTCATGGCCTGACACCACAAATGACAACATTGTGCATAACAATATCATTCACATTACCCATGATCTAGAAGAGGAAGTTAATAAAGATGAAGATTTCAATGTTACAAAGGACACAACTGATGAGCAAGACACAACAGTTGATATTACACAGGTGAACATACCAGGCAACATGCCAATATTAATACAAACTATCAATATTCTACAAGAAAAGGACAAGTCACCTGAAAAGGATACTCCCGAGGATGTAGGGGAAGAGTAAAAGAAAGAAAACACCGATGATCAAAAGGACATCAGAGACACTCACACAGTAACCGATACTGATAAGGTTACAGGAGGAGATTCAAAACAAGCAGATGCAGACACAACAGAGAAGGATGTAGAAACAAAGAATGATGAAGCTAAGGACACCGATGAAGGAGATAAACCTAAAGATGGCACTCCTGAGGAAACTGAAAAAGGTTCTACTGACAATGTGAAGGTTAATGTGGAGACATCTACAGACACCTGACAAGCTAAAACTGATACATGACAACAAAAAGAAGCACAATAGGTAACTTCATCAAGCACAAATGAAAAAGTCGAGAAATTGGCAATGGTTTTACATTCTAATTCAACACAAAAGAAGAAGAATAAATCCAAAAAGAATAATTTGGAGGTCACTTTGGATGAAATCATTGAGATACCAAAATGTGACCCAACTACACTTGATTTTGAAGCATTACAAGAATACGATGAAATATGCCAAAGGAAGGCATTACAGGAGAAGCTGAAGAAACAACAACAAGAATCAATGGTACTGGAAACAATTAGGGACATCTTGCACCAGATTGTTCCTGATGTTGATATTGATCAGAACAAGCCAATTATTGATCAATTAGCCACTCTCACCGAAGCAATAACAACATAGAATATTGATGAAAAGAAGGCAATTGAAGAGAGAGAAGAGAAAAAGTACTAGCAGAAACTCATTGACAACATCAGCCAAGAAGTGGCAGTCAACAAGGTAAAGCTTTCGAAAATCATTACTAAATTAGACCCAATCATAACTGAAGCTATTTCCTTGATTCAAAAACTAAGCACATTGGAAAATTTCACTAAAGAGAATAATCACAACATAGAAAAGTTAGATATAGATCTAGTTAACAATGCTCAAATCTTAACCACTGATGGAGACAATGCAATTAAGTTGCATTATGAGAAGATCATTGAGATCAAAAGGTTAAGGTAGGAACTATGGGAAGCAGAGACACACTTCAGGGAAGAAGTCACCGAGCTCCAAGCTCAACTTCTACCAAACCTTACATTGCTTCAACAACACATCAGTTCAGCACGCCAACTGATAGAAACTTTCGAGATGTCTCTAGCAGACAACATCTATGATATGCACTCCAAGATCACACTCGAGCACATGGCTATGGAGAACTTAAAGGAACAATGGGAGAAAATGATGGAATACATGAAGTCTTCACACTCCCACATTTTTGATAAGCTCTAAGGTATAGACCTTTGCCCTTAATATCAAAAAAGGGGGAAAATGATATGTATTCATATGGAAAAATGATATATGAAAATGATATGTATATGATATGTACAGATAGGCAGGCAGTATATAGTAGTATACTGGCATATACATAGGGGAAGTCATTAAATGACTAAGGATTATATATGTTGTACATACTTAACCTTTTGTTAGTATTTTGCACATGCCATTTTTTTATACTAATGTCAAAGGGGGAGATTGATGACATTAATTTTCCATTAGTATGCAAACAACATTTTTGGTAAGCATACACCGAAAGACAGAACAAAACGCAAATCAAAAATCAGATGTAAAGAGATCACCAAAAATGAAAAGTCAAAAGGATAAAGAGGAACCCAACAGAGGAACCTGATGTGCAGGTTATAGTGCAAACCGAGAGAACAAAACTGAAAGACAGTCAACTAATTTCAGAGCATAACCGACTGACATAAATCAAGAATCAGTTGCAGCCCGCAAAAAGTGGATCTGACTTCCACGTCAGATAAAGTAGTATTATTCTATTTATAGAATCTTGATTTTTTTATAAATCCATTTCTTTAGGGACAAGAAACATGAATGTAAGTTCTTTAATCAGTCTAATTGATTTAAAACACATAGACTAGGAGATCAAGGTACAAGTTGTAAACCTGATCTTAGAGTTAACATTATTTTTCGTGAAACTTAATGATGTCAATCCATATTATAAATAGATGATGAAATCATTCATTATACAAGGATTTGAATATGAAAGAGAAGATGAATGAAGCCTACGAGCACATCTATGGATCAAATTGAAAGTTTCAAGAACCAAAACAACAAAAGGTGAATTTGGTTAGCAAGAACCAAGAATAGAGGCTACCGAGAATCAAAGGTATTACTCAATCACATTAGGTGATAATCTTATTCATGTAAACTTAAATGGATTTGTATTAGCAATAGGAGATTGCATTTACCAGGTCAAATTTTAATTTTCTATCATTCTAACAAGTGGAGCAAAGTGTAAAAATACTTTCAAGGAAGGTGGATTTAACAGTTGAACTACAAATCTCTTAATCAAGTGCACCCTCAACAATGTTTCTAAAGCTCTTAACCAAGTAGAATTTAATAGGTCTCCATAGATACTCTTAACCGGGTAGATCATCAGAAGTGATCAAATTGTAAGCCTTAACTGGCCCCTTCCAATCTGCAGATAGTGAAGATTTTGTGGGTGCCATCCCCACCGCATTTTTTACTTCCTAACAGGATTTTTTTGTGATATCATATATTGTGTTATGTGTCAATTACTTTCATGAATGTTTCTATGAATTGATATAACCCACATCAAGATAGTATAGATCAGATTGAATGGATATACAATTGATTACACAAAGGTTAATTGATTAAAGGATACAAAAGTTTTAGAGGTATTGATTCACCCCTCCCCTCTCAGTACACACTTCCCATTAATTCCAAAAAATTGTGTTCTTTACTCACTATTATAAGCATCCTTTTTTTTATTTTGTTTTAGTTAGTGTCTTGGTTTTCTACCTGATTTTATATGTTTTATTTATATAATACTAATGTGCACCAATCTATCATCTTTTATCTACACTATCATCTTGTATCTACGTTGTAGTTCTAGACTCGCATTGGTGTCTAATGCAGTGAGCTCATGGAGCTTAGTAGTTAATCCTCACAGTTAGCTCTTTTATTTATAGTAATCAAAACACTTTTATCTGTTAGTGTGGTTTAGTTAATTCAGTTCTTTTGTTCCACATTTCATTTCATTTAAGTCTTAAAATATATTTTCTCAATTAATTTTTCTTGATCACCATTCCTCACTAGAGCGCTAGTATAAGTGAGGTGGCACAAGGGCCAATTTGCTCCTTGGGATTTCATCAATCTCGAGGGTGGAAAATTACCTTCTCCACATAATGATATAAAATAATAGATAATTTATAAATCAAAGGAACATTCAAAATACCAAAAACATTACAATACATCAAGTTCAACATGCTAAAAGATTTATGAGAACTAGAATAAAAGTAAACATAATGTTACTTTCCATATATGTAATGTTCAAAAAATTTGAAATCATGGTTACAATAGTTCATTAGTGAGGTTTTTATTTTTCAAAGATCTAATAACCTTCTCGCTAATAAAACCAAGTCGTTGGTGCAATAACATTTTTTATTAGTGGGAAATTTCATTTCTAAAGATTGAACATCCTTAAAGAATGACCATCACAATATACACATATGTCCTCTTTACTGCTATTTCCAATGGAAAGGATGAAATCTTAAAGTTATATTCTTCAAAATATAAGAACTATTACATTGAACTGTGCATGCATCTAGCTTAAATAGCGTTCATATTTGAACACCCTTATAATGCATCATAGCTCCTCTATTCATATTGCATGCTTCACTCACAAAAATAACTTAAGTTACATACACATAAAATGTTTTGTATGTGTATGCTGCCAAAATGTGTATACTTTAATTTTGAAACCTATTTGTAATCCTAATTGACCCAAACAATAGTCTAGATCTACAAACTAAATTAACCAACAATCAATGAAGTCTTCTCCATGAATGTAAACCACAAAATAAACCAAAGCATACCATCACATTCATAAAATGTTTGAATCCATTATTCTCATATCATTCAAGATATTATATGGAATTATATTTTCTCTTAGGTTTTTAAGCACATGCACATGATGGAATTAAAGGAATGGAGTGTGGTTGATTGATGAAAGATAATAATGATAATGATAATGATAACAAGACAACTCTAACACAACTAATAAAGTATGCAAAATTTATCTAAATCACAAGTTTGTTGGGGGGGGCTCAAGTGAGATGAAAATATGATGTTTCATACAAGTCCTCATGAAAATCAAGGGTTGAGATTAAGAGGTGAAAATATGAATGTCTAAGATAAGAGAGTAGGTAAGGATTAAGATAGAGTGAATAAGATTAAGAGGAGGATTTGAAAGAATGTATGGGATGAGTGGTGGGTAAGAGTTGTTGAATTTTGGTAATACATATTTAGCTTCATTGAACCTAGACATGTCAGTTAAAAAGATGAATGAAGAGATAAGTGACATTTTTCACATGCCTATAAATTAGATTGTGATCCATGTGAGTGAATGGAGGGTTAAGATTAGAAAGACAAGGATCATGAATCAATTAAATACATAGAAATGTTTATTTAATCATAAGATAGAAAATGCTAATGAATTAAATAAATAAATAAAAATATTTATTAAATAATAGAGGAAGAATATAATGAACTAATTAAATAAATAAATATATTCATTTAATTAATAGAGGACATTATGGTAAAATAAATAAATAAATATAATATAATTTATTTAATTAGGTGAGGGCATTTTTAGATGTCTACATTTCCAAACTAGGGATATGTAGAACACCATTGATCCCCTTCACATCCATCAAGGAATCAAATCAATACTCTTCCATGGCGAATAATTTTGAGATGAAATTCATCACCCAAGTACACTTTCCCACTATAAAAAATACTTAGTGAACCAGCCTTGATGCAATGAGGTCATCTAAAAGATGTACCAAAGTCTATCAACCACACATCTTTTTATGTATATATTTCTAAGGAAATGATAAATTCTACTCTATCATCTTGATAGGAATTATCTATGTCTTAATTTAAGAAGTTCTTATTTTTATTTTTCTTCTTCTCCTTCTTGCACTCCTTGTGAAAGTGATTAAGTTTTTTGTTGTTCCAATAAAGAGCCTTGGGCTTTTTAGGAGACTTTAAAACAATATTTGGATCTTGGATTATCTTGCTTCTTGTCCTTATTCTTCCCTCTCTCTTTAGATATACCATGAACTGCAAGAACCTCCCTAACCATTTCAAATATTTTTCTCCACATCTCTTCATATAGTAATGATGCAATCATTTCATCCATCTCTAACCAAGTTTGTCTTAGTTCCAATAAAGAGCCTTGAACTTTCTAGGGGACTTAGATCTCCCAAAAGATTTTATCTAGTCTTATATTGCTTCTTGTCCTCATTACTCCCTTTCTCTTTATATCTACCACAAACTACATTAGCCTCCTTATTCATTTCAAAAAAAAATTCTCCACATTTCTTAGATAGTAATGATGCAACCACTCAATCCATCTTGAAGGAGGTATTGGTACTCCTAATGACCATGACAAGGTGGTACCACAAATATGGGAAAAAATATAATAAATCCGTAAACTAACCTTGCTCCTTTATTTTATCGTCAATGGAGCTAAACTAGGAAATAAACATATTAAAGGCATTTAGGCGATCTATGAAAGATCCTTTATCCTTCATCCTCCATTATTAAATAGTATAAATTATTCCTTAGGAATCACTTATTTACTGAGGATTTAGCCTGATAAATTTGACCAAGTTTAAACCAATATTTATCATTGTAGTCTCTTCATGGACGTCTAGTAACACATAGGCAACCATATAAATTTTTACAATACCCCTATAATTTTTATCCATTAGAACCTAGGCTTCTAATTTCACACTATATGGCATATTTCTAGATATAACAAGGAAGACAAGCCTTTTTTCCCAACAACCATCATGTTCTCTTAGGGTGTCATTAGCTTAATGTAATTTGGGATCTCCCTTTGATTATTTTCCAATACCTCAAATTCCCCTATATGGTCATATTTTCACCATTTTCTATGGCTCGTACCAACCACTCTCTCCTTTGGTTCATGTTTCCTTAAACTATTTTTTTTCCAAACCCTTCTATCCCACCTCAACCTTGCACTATTATTCTCTTCTACCTATAATAGTCCTTTATTCTTAAGAAAGTTATTTCCCTTTCTCAACACCCCTCTTTTATTATTTCACATACTCCTTTGACTATGCCTCAATATTTTTCAGCATCCATCCCACATACATTTCCTCCACCGTAGTGATTGACTTCTGATTCCCCTCCTCCATCCCTTAAAAATAAATAAAAATAAAAATATAAAGTGTAACACTCATATGCATCTACTTCTATAAGCAGGCCTAAGACATTCTCCAAACCCCCTAAGTTTCATGCCCATATCGCTACTCAAACTTCCCACACTTGACTTACTTTTCACCCACTGTAACATTTAGGATCAAATTTCGACGCCAATTTGTGACGACACTACCATTTGTGCGTGATTTTTGTGTTTTTATTTCCAAGTGCCCCCGATGTTGTCGTAATAGCGATAGTACTATCGTAATTTTGACACTTGCGTGATTATAAACAAAAAGAAAAAAAAAAGAAAGGCTCATTTCTAATTTTCATGATTGCATACTGTCGTGTACGAAGAGGGCCCTAACTGTGGAAGATTGGAATCTTGGTATATAAAAGCCATGACTTGAGGTAGGCATTAGAGCTTTGTCTTCTCATTAACTAAATTTCATTTTGATGGCATTTGTTGATTTAATGACACAATACGAATGTTAATACTAGCATTGTTTACATCTTTGCATTTGGAATGCTTGATGACCTGCGAGCTTTGAGAGCTAGGGCATCATTGATATTACCTTCAAGGAACTGTGCGAAGTGTTTGATCTCTCTTTATTTGTTTTTTTGTTGATATTCACTATGTGGTACTCCCCGTTTATGATCATTTCATGAGGAAATGTCTTGATGGCTCGCAGGCTACAAGCTAGGGCATCATGCATTGTTTATGAGCTCACTGTTTAATACTGGCATTGTTTACATCTTTGCATTTGGAATGCTTGATGACCCACGAGCTTTGAGAGCTAGGGAATCATTTCTATTACCTTCAAGTCATTATGTGAAGTGTTTGATCTCTCTTTATTTGTTTTGTTATTGATATTCACTATGTGGTACTCCTCGTTTATGATCATTTCATGAAGAAATATCTTGATGGCTTGTGGGCTGCAAGCTAGGGAATCATGCATTGTTTATGAGCTCACTATTTAATACTGGCATTGTTTACATCTTTTCATTTGGAATGCTTGATCACTCGTGAGCTTTGAGAGCTAGGGCATCGTTACTATTACCTTCAAGGCATTGTGTGAAGTGTTTGATCTCTCTTTATTTATTTTGTTGTTGATATTCACTATGTGGTACTCCCCATTTATGATCATTTAATGAGGAAAAACATGGTATCTTCTTTCCTTTCTGTAGCATTCTTCTGAGTACACATGTCCTATAGCATGGTTTTTCTTTCAGAAGTGTATGGCTTGACTATGCACATGCATAATTATAGATGAGGATCAGTAATAGGATGCCATTCATTGCTTAGATATTTTTGATCTAACCCCCATCTCTCTTTCTTTGCAGGTTCTGGATCACACAGGAGCACACTAGATTCATACCCAGGTCAAAAATTCATCACTTCAGGAAATGTCTGGTACCCTTATTATTTATGTTCATCCTCTTATGTATGCCTATACTCTTGCATATTCTTTTGAAAGTTGGCTATGCTCACAGCAGCCCAGATGATTTTATCTTTCAGTTCCTTTCCTTGTATAGTATATACGAGTTATTTGGCATATATATACATGTAATGTTTAGATGTAGAAATTTATTTTCCTTTACATGTATATTTTCATGAAATGATCACAAATTAAACAAGATTATCTAATAATGCAAACTAGGGTGTTGTAGTCACTCATCTAGTAATTAGATTACCAATGTACAATGAGGTAACTATTGTATATATATCAAACCATGAATATTATGCTTAGAAGATAGTGGAGTTAGAGGAATATGTGAAAGATCTAAATGATACTAAAAACAAGTTGAAGAGTTATTACTGCTTCAAATTAGGAGAAGGGTTGAAATAAAGAGTATGATATAGCTTCAAATTAAAATTAAGTTCTAACTAAAGGAACTAAAATATAGTACCATGAAGGATACATCACAGTGACCAAAAAAAGCATCAAAAATTAAATGATCAATGTGTCATCATTTTCACCATGTCATAGCAGCACTACAGAGAGACCCGTGTAAAACGATACAGTAAATTTATAAGCCATCAATACTAATCAATGTATAAAGTGATGGAATAATATATACATGGAATCAAAATATGACCAGTACCATTGGTACATTGTATAGGATCAAAGAAAGAGGGTTTCTCATATAAAATGAGAGATATTGAATTTTCAAATATGCACAACAAGATTTATTCTAGAGAATTCAATGAACGCCACCTTTAAGTGAATATAGAAGGATTTCAAGCCAAAATTTTCAACTAAAATGAGAACCCCTCATGTTTAGAACGAAACACCCAAATTTCAAAAAGAGCTCAGGTCTGAAGTCAAAAATACATTTGTAAAGCTTTCAATTAAGTTCTATTTTCTTAGATTAAAGATACATATCCATATATGAAAGGCCAATATACTCTCTATCTGTACATATAATTAACTTAAAATGTATGTGCATCTGAAACTAGGAGCCCAATTGTTGTATCTTCCCTATATTTTTCATGTTTCCACAGGGTGTTTGAAGAGGAAGACTCATCTTGTTGTGCCCCATCATCTATACCCAAAAAAATCCATGACCTTGTGGTGTGCATCGTTCTTCCTTTGCTTGGAATTACAGATATCAACCCTTCCATTTCTACATCCAGTATATAGAAGTACATTATATTTGTGGGAATGTCATTATTGCCAACAAATAGAATCAGATTTATGAAGTTTCTACAGTTATTTTCCAAATTAGATCTGATAGATTTTGTTGATCATTATGTTTGATCCCAAACTAATCCAAAAGAAAGCATATTAATAACAAATAGAATTTTAGTTAAGACTGGGGGTGGGACAAGATGACATTAAACTTCACCATAACTCAAAATGATCACACATTTAATGCCAAAATGCCTTGACTGGTCTTTGTTACCTTGCTTTGGTGAGATTTACTTGAACATCACAAGTCAGTACATCAGAGAACCCAATTTTTGGAACTTTGGACAAGTATTTAAAGTACTATCTATTGTCAAGCATAACTAGGTCTCCTCATCCACATGCTCAATACACAAAACAAATCCCATAATCTCACATATACCATCAACAAGCTCTTTGTCCTTCATGTTCTTAGAATGGTAGGTTTAGATGAATTATCAAGAAAACATAAATTTCCATAACCATTTTATAAAATCAACCCACATGAATTTTCATATACTTTCAACAAGCTCCTGTCTCTCATATTATTAGAATGGTAGGTTAAATTAATTGTCAAGAAAACATAAAAATTTCATAACCATTTTATGAAATCAACCCCCATAAACTACTGTGGTAATAGCACGTGAAGCATAGCTTTTTATTGTACTTTTTACAGAGCTACCTAATATGGAAGAAGCTTCTACAGGAGAAAGTTGAGTTGCAAAGCCATTGAAAGAATGCTTGTAACTGTATAGCAATGATTCCCTTGCTTCATCAACACTAGCAAAATCAAGAAACAAAGAATTGTCATTGCCTATCAGCAACTTTACTGCATTTATCTTTCTCGATTCGCTTGTGTCTATTATTTAGACCATTTTTTTTATCATATTCAATGATCCTTTCTCAAAATGTTAGAGAGCTCAAGAATGGAAAGAAACAAGAATAACTCATGATACTCAATGATCCATCCTCAAAATGTTAGAGAGCTCAAGAATAAAAATAAACTAGCATAACTCATGTAGTACAGTAACAATGGACCAACCTTTCTTTGACAAAGAGAAGCATAGAATGATGCATTTCAAACACTTCCTCTGGCTACAACCCTCCATGGCCACCTGAATAGACAACATATACCTGTAACAAAACATGTACAACACACCCCCATTAAACCATTTATCACAAACAACAAGCCCTATCAATACTCAATGTATATATACTATCATACATCCATGAATACCCACCTCCTTGGCAGATACACAACCAAAGAGATAGCATGCCAAGAGCTCCAATACTAAGAGCATTACTACCATGAATCCACTAATCCATCCTGAACCCATCTTTCTGAAAAAGGAAAGCTACAAAATCACAACAGTGTAGCAATACTAATAGGTAGAGAAAAGGTTTATCAAATGCTAAAAGGACTGTCTGCAACATAAAGGGCTTGTGAAGGGGAATCCTTATCCTCCACTATCCTTTTTTCTTAGCGTGCATGTGATACTGTAAAAGTAAACAAACAAAAAAGAAGGGTTCTGCAGTTGTAACAGATGTGGTAAACAATACAACATATATTGAAAGAGTAACCCACAAACAGACAAAAACAATCATGTCAAAACTCTATATCACCCATATTGACATAGTTACCCATAAACAGACAGAATAGGCTTTTGATCAGAGTCCTTAAAAATCCAAAACAAAACATTAACAACATAGGTTTTTCACTAAATCATATTAAACAAACAATTCACACTCACTTGTACTTCTGCCATAGTTGTTGGAGAATCTTCCTGCACAAAATTTCACATAACCCAAATCCTTCACTTATTTATATTCCTAAATCTACATTCTCCCACTAATGCTTTATTTTATATGGTCCTTTCAACATTAAAATAATTACAATCAAGAGATTTTAATTATCCTTTGAACATTAAAATAATTACAATCAAGAAAGAGTTTACAAATAGAACAGAAGAATATAAAATAACAGCTCTTGGTTATTACTTAAAGACCCCCAAAAATAATAATTTATTCTTTGATTGATCATATACATTCTAATGACCTACTCAACCAACCATATAAATCTCATAAAGCTTGGTAAAAGAGGGCCCTAACTGTGGTAAAATGGGAAATTTGCCACTTTGCACTGCCCTAACTCAATTTTATTTTGATGGCATTTTTTTTTGATCGATAATCGCTTTTAACTAGAGCTTTGAACCAGTGGGGTCATATTTGGGGGACCCCATCACCATGGTGGTGACAATGTGACAAACCAGGCATTAACGCCTTCAAGATTTGATAAGCTATTTAATACTCTTGAATACTCAGATCAACAATCAAACCTCCTTATCTCTCCAAGTTCAAGCACACTCCTTATCTCTCCACTGATCGAAACACCCCTTATCTCTCCATCCAACACTGCCACGACCAAAACCCCTTATCACTCCACTGGGCATGAACATCTCTGTTGATCCTCTACATGTCTCTGCCACATCAACATCACCTTATCTCTCGATGTTGTTGGCATGCGCAACAACTTGTCTCCTCCAGTCAGTGTGGGGCCTAGCAATCACACGGACATAACGCTCGGGCTGGGTGGGAATTGAACATGTAACCACCCTATTAATAGGGATCATGACAACTGTCACACTGTGGGGTGAACCCATTTTGATGGCATTTGTTGATTTAATGTCACAATATGAATTTTAATACTGGCATTGTTTACATCTTTGCATTTGGAATGCTTGATGACCCGCGAGCTTTGAGAGCTAGAGCATCGTTGCTATTACCTTCAAGGAATTGTGTGAAGTGTTTGATCTCTCTTTATTTGTTTTTTTGTTGATATTCACTATGTGGTACTCCCTTTTTATGATCATTTCATGAGGAAATCTTTTGATGGCTCACGGGATGCAAGCTAGGGCATCATGCATTGTTTATGGGTCGTGTTTATGCACCACAATATTTGCACCTTAGTAAACACATGTTAACACAATATGTTGTTAACAAAATATGTTAACACCACGTATGTTAGCCTATTGTGTTAACATGTGTTAGTAATTTGAAAACAAACACAATAGGCTAATATACATGTTGTTAGCATATTTTGTTAACAACGTATTTTGTTAACTAAGGTGCAAATATTGTGCTGCATAGACACGGCCTTGTTTATGAGCTCACTGTTTTATACTATGTTATAAAATTTCAAGGCATGAAATTTTATACTTTTTGACATCATACTTTTTGCTCCTTAGAATTGAGTTTACAATGTGGGGGGGTCGAAGAAAATATATGTACAGTTATAAAATTTCATGCCTTGAAATTTTATAACATAGTTCCTTAGCATTTGATCTTCATATGGCAGCCATGACTTGAGGTAGGCATTCGAGCTTTGTCTTCTCATTAACTCAA
>MU225903.1:2028127-2044314 GCA_018584345.1 Thuja plicata | reverse complement strand
GTTATAAAATTTCATGCCTTGAAATTTTATAACATAGTTCCTTAGCATTTGATCTTCATATGGCAGCCATGACTTGAGGTAGGCATTCGAGCTTTGTCTTCTCATTAACTCAATTTCATTTTGATGGAATTTGTTGATTTAATGGCACAATGTGAATGTTAATATTGGCATTCTTTACATCTTTTCATTTGGAATGCTTAATGACTCGCGAGCTTTGAGAGCTAGAGAATCATTGCTATTACCTTCAAGGCATTGTGTGATCTCTCTTTATTTGTTTTGTTGTTGATGTTCACTATGCGGTACTCCCCATTTATGATCATTTCATGAGGAAATGTCTTGATGTCTTGCAGGCTGCAAGCTAGGGCATCTTGCATTGTTTATGAGCTCACTGTTTAATACTGGCATTGTTTACATCTTTGCATTTGGAATGCTTGATGACCCACAAGCTTTGAGAGCTAGGGAATCATTGCTATTACCTTCAAGGCATTGTGTGAAGTGTTTGATTTCTCTTTATTTGTTTTTCTGTTGATATTCACTATGTGGTACTCCCCATTTATGATCATTTCATGAGGAAAAACATGGTATCTTCTTTCCTTTCTGCAACATTCTTCTGAGTGCACATGTCCTGTAGCATGGTTTTTCTTTCAGAAGTGTATGGCTTGACTATGCACATGCATAATTATAGATAAGGATCATTAATAGGATGTCATTCATTGCTTGGATATTTTTTATCTAACCCCCATCTATCTTTTCTTTGTAGGTTCTGGATCACACAGGAGCACACTGGATTCATACCCGGGTCAAAAATTCATCACTTCAGGCAATATCTGGTACCCTTATTACTTATGTTCATCCTCTTATGTATGCTTGTACTCTTGCATATTCTTCTGAAAGTTGGCTATGCTTATGGCCTGTGTGAGCCCAAATGATTTTATCTTTTAGTTCATTTCCTTGTATAGTATATACAAGTTATTTGGCATATATATACATGTAATCTTTAGATGCAAACATTTCTTTTCCTTTACACGTATCTTTTCATGAAATGAACACAAATTAAACAAGATTACTGGAAAAATTTTGAGCATATCTAAATGGAATACTTTGTGCCTAACATACTTAAATGGAATACACCAAGAAGTACCAAATGATGAATGATCAATTGTTGTAATGGCAAAGCATCAGAACCGTCCATTTCTAGAACTTGATTTTCTATAGTCTTAATGATTTTTCTATAGTCCTAATGATTTTGAACATTGTTGACAAAGCATGTTTCTTTTTTTGATTATTTGATTGATCCTCTCACCTTTCCTTACTTTATAAATTCCATTGTCCCAATCAAGTTTTGCAGTATCTATATTTGCCATTAGAGCCACTTCATATGCACAAGTGATGAACATGCAGATTTTCCTAAGCACTACTGGGAGCTGACCCAGCAACACATGTCCCTTTTCGATTTCATATGTTTGTGCTTGGTGACAGGATTTTGAACATTGTTGACAAAGCATGTTTCTTTTTTTGATTGTGGGGTTTCACATTGTTTGTTGCTCTTGATAAATTAGGCCTTGAATTTGAATTTTTGTTCATTGTTTTATTTCAGCTTGATATTTCATTCATTTTTCATATACACAGAGACTACACATGCTGATAAAAAAATGAGCTATTTGATTTAGGTTTACTGTTCATGATTGTAAATGGTCAATATTTCTGATGGTACTCCTTGGTGTATTCCATTTAAAAATAATCATGTTTCTGTGACAATCTCTTGGTTTCAGGCAATGCAGAAGGAGACGCCTAGTTCAATATGCAATCTCAATTCATATGCATTGGATATTAGGTGGAGCTGAAAAATGCAACAGGTTTGTATTTTTGATAGAGGTCTTTAATTAGGTATTTTAAGTTATAGACCATTGCGAACATCGTAATTTTTGTCTCTCATAGAACTGAATGAGTGGATGGTAGATTATTATATTTTTGTGAGCTTCGCTCATGTTTCCGCAACAAGTCAAATTGTGATATTTTCCATAGCAAGTCAAATTGTGATATTACTATCAGGATTCAACTATGTAGTTTTTGAGTCAAACTCATTGACCCATGTTTCATGAGTAGTGGTTCACAAGAACCCATCTCTCATGAGTAGTGTTCCATTCATTCTCATAAGAGATGGGTTCTTGTGAGCCGCTACTCATAAAACATGGGTCAACGAGTTTGACTCAAAAACTACACAGTTGAATCCTGGAAGCAATATCACAAAACTTTAAAAACCAATTAGATTCATCTGAAATAATATGAATTAATTATTTGAAAAGAAAGTGGTTCATATGAAATATCATTTGACAGAAGATGATTGTAGAATACTGAGATGATGAATGATGAAGAATATTTGAAAATGTTCATTTGATAATGATTATGAAGAAGATTTGAAAATGTTGCACCAATCTGAATTGGATCAATCATCATTTTCAATTCTTCTTCATCAATCACCATCAACCATTTTCCAAGAGCAACACCTTTCTTTATATGAATCTTGGTTTACATTTCCGTGTAATCCTGATGCCAAATGTTTCCATGAAGTACGTCAGGGGTATAATGCATTCAAGCAAAAGGCTCTGGAGGCTGCTAAGTCTTTTGTACTAGAAAGCACCTTTTGCTTGGTAATTTGAAGCCATCAATGGAAACTTACAATCCTAAACAATTAGTATACCATTGATGGATTCATAATTATTAAGTGAAAGGGATTTCTCTGATTTGGAACCCCCTTTGGTGACGATCCTATGCAATTCCACATAAACACAACATGTTCCTTAGAAGACTTTTAATCTCACAATAGCTAAGAAGCATAAATGTAGGAATCATGGTCACAATTCTTTGGAGACACAACATAATTGAGTGGTGTCTCCAAAGAATTGTGATCATGATGCCTACATTTATGTTTCTCAGCTATTGTGTCCCATGACCCCTTATGACCCTTTACAATATTAGAGGTCTTAAAGTGTCGTAAAGGGTCATAAGAGGCTCCTAGGAGGGGCCATATGAGCTTCCACCTTCACGTGGTTGGCCCTGTTAAGTAGAGAATGTTAAACTATTCTCGAAACAAAGAGAAGCTCAATATTTTAAGGTCTCACTCCATCCATGCACGATAATTTTTTAAAAAAATATAGCATACTGTCGCAATTGTGACAGTATTCAGAGAACGACCAATGCTAAAGTACTACATGTGACGTACAGATATCAAAATAATCTGACAGATGGAGGTTGCATGGACAACATATCCGTTGCATACCCATTGTAATTACGACACTCATAATGTGTAACGACAGTATGTTAACCATCGTAGCTGGTGCATATCGATATCATTGCAATAATGACAGACATACAGTCATCGGTGATTCTGACACCAAAACTGCAACACTGGTTTGTGTCACTTTCCTGACGGGGTAGTGTCAGAATTGTGACGAATAGCTGTCAAAAAGAGGTATCAAATGTACTAGTGACCTACCTCTAGAGAACTCTCAATAACAAGCAACTAATAAATAATTATGAGAATTTACATGTTTCTTATCTATTCTAGCATTCCCACCTTATTTCATATCTTCTCAATATTCTTCATTTCCTTGAACCCCTCAACTTATCTATCTTTGCATCTCTATCATACCTAGCCATTCCGACAACTAACCCTTTCTCAAGGCCTTAAACTCTCTATCTTAGATGTTAGCGTACCTCCTTCCCTCCCAACTAAACAAAAATTGAATACTATTGTGCAATTCCTCACTTTATATTGAATCCTTTGTATAATTATAAAATTAAAGCAATGGGGGGTAGAGAGAATCCATAGTGAAAGAATCAAACAATCAAGTACAATGACTATAAATATGGGACATATAGGGCATTGAAATTTGAATCATAAAATAACATATGAAATATCATGAAAAATAGATTAAAATTCATTAATAAGGACAAGGCCCAAGATTGAGAATAATCAATGACCTTTGTAGGTGAAATATACCACAAATTAAAAGCAAACCCTAAGTGGGCAAAAAGGGAAAGCAACGAGAGTACTTGGTTATCTCACATATAAAAAGAAGATAAAGATAATTGGAAATTTAAATTTGATATCAATACAAGTAGAGGAATATATCCTAAGGCTAAGCCTTAATGGGTGCAAGATATGTTAGGTTTACCAAGAATATAAGAGATAAACTAAACTCTAAGAGATAATTCTTTGGTTCTCTCACTAGATATTAATTTTGGTATAACATATGATATTTTAATTAATGTTTTTTAAAACCTGTATCAATATAAATAGTCAAATCACTCACTTGACATCTAAAGATAAGAAGAAGATTGGCATTTCTACTTCATTACAATGAGTCGATAATGGTCAATTCTATGATTAGATTAGAGGTTGGGAATGTATGCAAATGACTATGACATATTAATCCATTTATTTTTAAAGTTCTAGACGAGATTGTTGATGCGATTCTAACTAATTCATGAAATTATGTTGAACTATATGATTTTATCTCGTACATGCACATACTCTCAAGGATGTAGATGTGTCTTCACATGTTAGTTTACTTGAAATAGTATGGTGCTGAGGAATACATTTGGGACTTGTAACTCAAAGGTTGAATTTGATACTTGAACTTACACCTTAGTCAAGCATGATGCTTTTTCTTTTCAACGATGAAAATATGAATTCAGTTGAATTTATCTTTTAGAATATGGATTCAAGCTATGTCAATTGTCTTATCCTTTTCTATGCAAAAATCTAATGGTCTAATGATTTTAGCTCATTCCTCTTGTGATAATGTATTCATGTGTTATGATATCAATCAAGTACATGTCTTTAAATATTGTAATCTAGACCCTAATTCATGTAATTTAACATGCAAGCTAACAAGCAATTGTAATAATTTTTAATTTAGGTTGACTTAGATTTAGTGGGGAATGCATTTTCAATTTTAGGCAATGAGATCACACTAACAATCCTATCTTAGGACATGATTACAATAGAGACTACATCAAGGGAAAGAAGATATGTGATGGATTAGATGCATAAATGAATGTGAGTTAGAATATGTAGATTATTGGTTGATTTATAGATTATGTTTGCTTTTATACATAATAACCTAAATCGAATGCTAAATCAATACACACCTAAAGTGAGTATAAAGCTAGAGAGGGAAAGTACAAATTATGCACTTTATGCTCTTTAATGATATCACACCTTCTATTTATCATGGGATTGAAATAATTGATTTTCCATAAACTTCTTATAAGATAAAGCCTTCATAACCTTTAATAAGGTGACTATAATAAAAAGATTGATTTTAACTTTGAATTTATTAGTTGTATTTAGTAAAACTTCATATTTGATTTATTAATGAAATTGGTTGAGTTAAAAAGAACTAATAAGATATTCATGATTCAAACAATAACGCGATCCATAAAAAATGTGGTTGAATTTAAAAACTATGTAAACTAAATAGAATAAACAATCTTTAATTCATTACTATATGTATAATACCCTCACAAACATTTTTTAACATTTATTACACATGTCCACATCCTTATAGAAAAATACAATTTTTAAATTACAAATGTCTACATCCTTATAGAAAAACATACATTAGCTTTAGTGTAAATAATTGTTTGAACAATAGAGAATGACTTCGTTTTATTTGTTGTGTAAGTGTAAGAGTAACATGGCAAACAAGGGTACCTATAATTTAGGTTTCGTACACATAATTTGACTAGAAATCTCCACGTCGTTGCAAACAAATCCATACATTGTCTTTAGTCGGAATGAAATTCCTTGCAAACAAATCCATACATTGTCTTTAGTCGGAATGAAATATAAAAGTAACATTGTTACTATTCACACGTGCCTACCATTCATGTATTATCATGAAATTGAAATAGCGGGAAAATACAGCGGTACATGGATGGCAACGTCTCATTCGTCTCTACTCTAAAATAAAAAATGGAAATATTTGAAACTTTAATGGTAGAGTCTATTTTGATTGTGTTTTTTTTGTTTTTATAATAAATCAATTGGATTATATAAATATTGATTTTTTGTTTTTTCGGTGGACTATTATGATGAACAAATAGGTACTTAAATTAGAAGTTGTCTTTTGTTTAAGTAGAGGGATCAAGTTTGTCAATTTTATTCAAGGATTGAACTTGACTTAATTACTAGTGAGGATGTTAAAATTATGAAACACACCATCATTCTTAATCATTGTGTTGAATCACTTAAACTATAACTCACTTGTTTAATTCAAATATTTTAAATAAAATTTCTTATAAGATAAATAAATTTGGAAAGAGGATATTCCTTAAAATTACAACAAGATGAAAAGGAATATAATGTGAAATTGGTTTGCCATTTGGTGTAAACATTTCTCTATTCTAGATTTGGAGGTATTAAGATTCAAAATTCTATTATTGATGGTTTTGTAAATAGGTTTTACATCAAGTGGACTAACTTGTATGAATGTTCAGTGTGGGGCTATTTGTGCAAGTACAATCTTGTCCTTTTATTGTGCTAAGTCTTGTATAGTTGTGATCATGCCTTTTGATGTGTTGTGCCCTGTATTGATCTTCCAACCTACAGTTGTAATGAAAACTTTATATTTGGGATGAGGTGGTGCACCTTTGGAGGCTCATTGTAAATGTTTTTGAATGATATAACTTTCTTATTGATAGTCAAGTCCCAAAAAGATTTTAAAAAATGAGGGATTAATTGCATTAATAAATGTTTAAAGAGTGGATGAAGTTAGATGAGTCCAACTAATACAATAATGGACTTTCTACAAGTAATAATGATTGTATATTACAATACGAGGTATTGCTTAAATGTTGTTGATTCTACTTCTTTTGTCATATGTGTTCATTTTAATTACTAAAATTAAGTATTGTATGTATGTTTATGATCATTTAACTATGGAAGAGGATGCATACTTGAAGTGAAGTGGACATATAAGAAGTCAAATGGCTCTTGGTCTATTGGTGAAGTTGAATGGTTTTGAATGAGCCCACTAGAGATCAAGTCTTATTGAGTAGAAGACCCCTAACATAATAAGGGACGAGGATGGGGTTGTGCCACATCTCACTTTGGTTGAATGAATACTTCTCAATCTTTCACTTTTAGTCGAAAAGGTTTTTGTTCGACATAGAAACCTCCAGCAAAAAGGAAAAGGAAAAAAAAGATTAGGGTTAAAATAATAAAAATGCATCTAGTCATTGCAAAGATTAAAAAAAAAAAAAGATAATTGGACTTGTATTCTTAAGCTTGCTTACGCTTAACCCTATACGCATTGCTTATCCCTATGCTTTATGCACATACAATACTAGTCCAATGAACTTATTTGTCTAATTTTTATCATTAATCATATTTTAATCTATAATATGATCCCATTAGACACTAATCCTACTTGACTATTTGACCTAGATAATATTTTTAGTTGCGAGATTGTCCTTGTAATAGTGATTTTGATCCTTCTAAATGTAAAATTAAAATCAACTAGTTTAACCAACTATACCCCTTTTACATTTAGGTCCCAAGATGGATATACACAAATATTTACAATTTGTTGGTATGCTCATGTGTAAAAATCAATTTACATTCATTTTAGATTAAAGGAGATTCTTCTAAGTACACAAAGATCACATGAATAATATTTGCATTTGCATTCAATCTTCAAAATCAAATAGTTAACTAACACATCTGATCACACACTCATCCTAACATGTACAAATCACCTACTAATCATTCCAAAACTCATATGTGTGTTTCAAGTGCACTGCATATCAATATATTTGAAAATAAAAGAACCCAAGAATGCAAAAGAGGATATTGATGTCTATTAATATATTCCCTATGAGTATACAAGGCAAAATTTAAAGATCGTTATAAATCAAGTTAGAAATGTAGATTGAGTTTGTAATTAAATAAATTAAATTTGTAATTGTAGACTAAATATAAGTCAACACATGTATGTAGACTTTCCAATCCCTACAAACTAGCACTTGCACCTTTGAGGGGTGTAATGGTTATGATGATAGTAAAATATATATCAAATGATGATATTGTGGTATTTTTATGGATCTCTATCTATCTCTATAATTTCTATCTCCATATGTCTCTCTCTAGCTCACACACTCTCTCTATCTACCTCCCTATCCCTACCTTTATATCTTGCTTACTCACACACATAGACACTCCTCATTTCTCCCTCCCTAGATCTATATCTTATCTTACCCCTCTCTTTACCTTTCAACTCTCTCTATCTATATCCCATTTCCTTTATTTCTCTTTGATATACTCTCTCCTACCTTAGCTATCATTTCATCAAAACATGTCAATTCATTGCCTAAAGTTTTGATGTTAAGAGAATCTATTTCACATATGTTTGGAATTAAATTATACTCTAAAAATTTATTATTATCTTAATTACAATCATTGTCAAACAACAAAATATTTATATTTAAACCCTAGTCTGTAATGGTGGTAATGAACTAACCTTGATTAAAGATCTAGTTTAAACATACTATCATGACTACCCCAAAAAAATTCCCTTGATATTTTATACCTTGCTTTATTCTTTTTAACAATACTATATTTTCTCCACCTCAATCTATATACTCTATTATTTTATTTTCTTTCACATCACATATATACATATACATTTATATCATGTTACAATTTTATTATTCAATATTAATACTTTGATATTAAAAAAGTTAAATGATTTGACATGTAAATATTTCTTGTTTTGACATAAACGAAAGAAATTTTATTATAAGGCCCATTTCATGACACACTCCACCCCTTGTCATGCTTAAATTGTCCTTTTTATTTAAGCTTGCCCTCTTTGATTCACACAAGATAACAATTTGCATGGCTGAGTAGAGTGATGCTTGCTAGATGAAGCTATTTTAAGCCACTAGAAAGTAGTAAAATGATACAAAACTGCACAATATGCTATAAGTTCCAGCTTAAAATTATAGTTGTGGGACTAAGTTCACTATGCACGAACAAGACTGATTAGGATTGTGATGAGAATCCTGGACTACGATAAGCACCTACATATTTGTTGAGTACTTCCAGTGGAATACTATGTGTGTGAATATTGTCTCTGCAAACAACCTGCAACACAACACTTCAATAACTCATTGCATCAATTGTTAGTGTTAGCAAATCAATCAAATCAAACAATTGAAATCAAATTATTGCCTTCTAGCCATGAAGATTACTATCTAATTAAGATTGCTCTCAGAATCAGGCATTTAGATCAGTAATTGACGCTCATGAAATGAAGGATTTAACTAAAATGGATCTAAATTGAGGTATGAATTTAGATCTAAAATGATGAATTAATCAAGATACAATTGATATGAATGATATAATTGTAAATGATAATGAAATTTAGCATTGTGTCTATGCGAATGATGGATGGATGGATCTTTGATATTTGAATCTTGATGAATTATGCAATTAAATCGATCTGATTCAATTACACAATTAGGGTTGAAGTTTATTTAATTTGGGTCACCTTGATTAGGATTTCAACCTTGATTAGGACCTAGTGCAATTCAATGGAGATTTAGGCCTTTGATTAGACTAGACCAATTTTAGGTGATTACATTTGCCCCTCTTTAAATTGATGTGCGATCAACACATTGATTCAAAGAACGTATAATATCTTATGTTAATAAGATTATGATTGAGTGAACAATTTGATATAAATCTTGATAAAACTAATCACAACTTGATGATGTTTGATGATAGATGGAGACCAGAATAACCAATTTGATGTGAAGCTATGAAATTGATTACTTTTATGATGAGGATGATGATAATGAATAACCAATTTGATGTGATGCGATGAAATTTATTACCATTAGAAAAGATTCTAAGAACTTGAACAAATAACCAGTTTGATGTGAAGCGATGAAACTGATTACCGTCAAAAAGTTGATTGAGGTAATTAACTTGATATGAGTCTTGATGAATTCAATTATCCTCTGATGTTCTGATAAGGAAACTATCAATTTGTTGTAGTGTGATGAAATTGATATTCCCTTGGTGATGTTAAAATAATGATGATGATAAGACTGAGCAATTTGATATGAGACCTGATAAAATTACTCATTCCAAGATTGATTGATTGATTTGATTGACTTAGGACCACCAACTTGATATGAGGTCTGAAGAATTTGATGTCCCAACTAATGAAATTGATATGAAGCTTGATTTGGAGATTTTATTTTATTGGTAACTTGATTGGAAGGACTTGTTGATTGATCAATTTGACGATTGATGAAGAAGTTTTGAAAAACTCCCTGAAATTCACTGATTACTGATCAAATGATTATGAGATGAACATAATTTGGTCAAAAATTTGATTGATGTGTCAATTGTGTTGATCATGCCCCCTCAGAAGTGAAATCAAAGAAAATCACCTGATTAACTGACTAAATGAAGAATTAGCCAATGTGAAGATATTTGTCGCAAAATTCAATTTTGATTTCAAAAATCTGATGAGAAATAATGATACCCTTTTGATCATTAAGCTTGATTTGATTGTGGTTTGAGGGAAAATTTTATTAAAAGATGGGTTAAAATGACCAAAAAGGGGTTAAAAAGGTCAAATTAATTAGGTAAAATAGGTTTAAATAGGGTGAAAACCCCATGTTTACTATTCATTTTTACTATTTCCATTTGGAGATATGGAGAGCTCTGGAGAGAGAAGATGTTGATTCTCATCAATTCCCACTACTTTGAGTTGATCAGACGTCATCAGAGACCTGCTCACCATGGACCACCGATATGTCATCCTTTCCATGCAATTAGTTTGTACATTTATTGCTTTTTTTTCTTGAAAAATGTGCTCGAAATAGTTAATTTCATATTGTTTCATTTATGAAAATTCCCTTTCATTTACAATCTTTTGCATTTCGTTTATCGTTTTGTTCTTTCATTTTCAGTAAAAACTAGTGTATTTATGTTTCTTTGTTTCCCATTCATGTTGCTTCATTTCCCATTGATAACCTTTCATTTTTCAGAAACAAAACTCTTCTGCAGTTTTTGCAACCTGCAAGCACAATTTGGTAAAAAATGACAGAAATCGGGGCCTAGAGCCCCATGGTGGGAGCCAAAAATGTGTTTGTGAATATTGTCTCTGAAAATAACTTGCAACGCAACACTTTAATAACTCGTTGCATCAATTGTTTGTGTTAGAAAATCAATCAAATCAAACAATTGAAATTGAATTATTGCCTTCTAGCCATGAAGATTACTATCTAATTAAGATTGCTCTTAGAATTAGGCATTTAGATCAGTAATTGACACTCGTGAAATGAAGGATTTAACTAAAATGAATCTAAATTGATGTAAATTTGATCTAACTGTTGAAGACAATTATTCAATTATGTATTGTCATTGATGTTACATATGTATTTACACTTATGTAGTGATGTTACACAAATGTCTACATTCAGACCGAGCACAATTGGTGAATAGAATGAGTTATTTAGTGTTGACCAAGTTCAGTCGGGCATTGAAGAGAGTTCAGTGTTGACCGAGTCACTCAGGCATTTCAATCTTGGTCGGGCATTCAGTGGCAGCCGACTAACAATGATTTATATTCTAATTAATTGGTTATATGAGGCCGACTGAATTGTGATTTATTATATTCAAGCCGACTTGACATGGCTTACCATATAAATGAAAGGTCAAGTTTGGATTGAATCAGTAGATGTGCAAGCGAGTTACAAGGTGAGAAAGCATAAGTGTGGAATTCTGTGATATGAAGAGTGAAGGCGAAATTAGATAGGATTCTAATTGAGTACAGATCACTCAGAGTAGCAATAGAACATTTGAGCAACAAGGATCCAGTTATAATCAGAACAGAGATCTGAATTAGAAAAGACAGTTGCTTACACATACGGGTCAATTCATTGTTACTTTCTAACAATTGTAGTAGTGATCTAAAATATCTTAACAGAGTAGACTTAACAGTCTTTTTTGTAAATCCTCTCATAAGGTAGCATTTATATGTTGAAGTGTTGAAGACCTCTAACAAGGCCACTCCTCACAGGGTGATTAAATCCTTTAACAAGGTCACACCTAACAGTGTGTTATTGTAATCTTTAACAGGGTTGGCTCCTAACAGGGCTCACTTCAGAAGAGTGAAAAATAGTAACTAGTTACATTGGTGGTTTTTCCCATATTGGGTTTCCATGTTAAATCTTGGTGTCACCTGTGTATATGTTATTTGTTTTATGCTTTATGTTTCTGCACTTAATATCTAAAGTATAATTGCATTGGATATTATCAAGATTACTTTGACACCCGAGTTACAAAAGAATATCTTAATTAACTGAGTAACAGTGTTAAAGTATTTAAGACAACTAAGGGACAAAGGATTTGTTTTTGGAGTAACGGATTCACCCCTCCCCCCTCAGTTACTTATCTCATTTCCAACAATTGGTACCAGAGCTTCAAGTGATTTTAGAGAAGGTTTCAAGGCCTAATCTAAAGATCAGAGATGTCTTACAGAAGGGAGATCCCTAAGCTAAACAAAGACAATTTCCTAGCATGGCAGGAGTTGATGAAGCTACATCTATCTACTATCGGAGATGTTGGTTTGCAATTTTTGGAGAGAAAATATGTGAAACCAACAGGGACTATGACTGTGGAACAAATGATGGAATGGAAGCATCACAACATAATGATGATTGACATAGCTTCTTCACTCAGCTACTCAAAATTTGATGAAGTCAAGGACTGCTCTACAGCTTATGATATGTGGAAGAAATCACAGGACATTCATGGAGGAGATGCAAATGTAAAGAGATCCAAAGCAGAAAGTCTAAGAGGACAATTTGACCAGATGAAAATGAAAGAAGGAGAAGACATTACATGATATAGTGACAGAACCAAGAAGATTGTGAGTGCCATCATAATTGCAGGTGGAATAATTGAAGATACAACAGTGGTTAGCAAGGTACTAAGAACTTTACTTCCTATCTATGCTATTAGAGTTTCAGCTATTCAAGAGATGAGGTGCAATAAAGATATAACTCTGGATACATTAGTGGGAAGGCTTACAACGTTTGAGCTGGACAACTTTGACAATTACTCTCCTAGCTCTAGCAATCTTGAGTCTGCATTCAAAGCGAAATTGAACCTTGGTAAGAAGGATAAATACTCAAAAGGGAAGCAAATTGAAAGTGACAGTGATGATGAATCTGATGATGAAGATCTTGACATCATTGAAGAATTACTTTCAAGAAGAGCTGCAAAGGGAAAATACAAAGGAAAGATACCATTGATTTGTTTATCATGCAATGAGGTTGGTCACATTGCTGCAAAGTATCCGAACAAAGAAGACAAAGATGAGAAAAAGTTCAACAAATTCAAAGGCAAGAAAGATTTCAAGAACTACAAAAGCTACAAGGATAAAGGTAAGAAGTCTTATTATATTGCTAAACATTCTAACAATGATGAAGAAGAAGAAATGGTTTATATTGTTATTAAGGACGAGTCAGATGAAGAAGATGAAAAGACAACACTTTTTTCACACATCAATAAAAATGACACATGGATAATTGATAGTGTTTGTTCTCATCACATGACTGGTGATAAGACAAAGTTTGAAGATCTTGAACACTATGATGGTGGGAGTGTCAGTTTTGGGAATGATGAACCTTGCCCTGTAAGAGGAAAAGGCTACATTGTTCTGACAGAATGAATCAAATGTGATAATGCTCATTAGGTTGAAGGATTGAGGATAAATCTACTCAGTGTAGCACAACTAAACAACATTGGCTTCGAGGTAGAATTCATGAATGGTAAGGCCAAGCTCCTGGATGGTAAAGGGAACCTAGTCAGAACTGGTAGACAAACAAAAGGTAATCTATTCTATCTTGATCTCACTGAAGGTTCATGCTTTATTGCACAAGTAGAAGAAAGCTGGTTATGGCATAAAAAGGTTGTGTCATGTAAAATTTGATAATCTGGTAAACATAAGCAAGAACAAGAGAGTCAAAGGTATTCCTATTTTGAAGAAACCTGAGTTAGCAATATATGCAAACAATGTCAAATCAGAAAGATGAGCAAGACTAGTTTCAAAAGCAAGAATTACAATATTGGCGAAGTCTTGGAATTGGTACATACTGACCTATGTGGACCAATTGGAACAACAAGATATACTGGAGAGAAGTATTTAATTCTATTTATTGATGATCATTCCAGAATGATGACTGTCATTTTTCTCAGAGAGAAATTAGAAGCTTTTCAGTTTTTCAAATGGTATCTTGCAAGAGTTGAAAAGGAAACATGAAAGAAACTAAAATGCCTAAAATATGACAGAGGAGGAGAATTCATTTCTAATGAGTTCAATGAATTCTATAATGAAAGAGGAATCAAAAGACAACTATCTGTCCCTAGTACACCACAACAAAATGAAATAGCAAAGAGAAGAAATAGATCCATCATGGATTGTGCCAGAACCCTAATGATTGAAAAGAATGTTGCTGCCAAATACTAGAAGGAGGCCATCAACACTATATTGTTCACCCTAAATTGAGTTCAACTGAAGAAAGGTAGTAACAGGACACCTTTTGAATTATGGTATGGATATAAACCTAATGTTCATTATT
This sequence comes from Thuja plicata, assembly GCA_018584345.1. Taxonomy (NCBI): domain Eukaryota; kingdom Viridiplantae; phylum Streptophyta; class Pinopsida; order Cupressales; family Cupressaceae; genus Thuja; species Thuja plicata. The sequence continues at coordinate 2,029,641 of MU225903.1, read as the reverse complement.
TCAAAGTATTTGGAAGTAGATGCTACATCGTGAAGGAAGCAATAAATGGAAAACTAGATGCAAAAAGTGATGAAGGGATATTCCTAGGTTACTCATATAAAAGAAAAGCATACAAATGTTTGAATCTTACTACTCATAAAGTCATAGAAAGTGTACATGTCAAGATTGATGAGTTTGCAGAAAAATGTGAAGAGAAGAGCAGTAAAGAGCTTGAAGACTACATGAAATTTGTGTATCATGAACCTGATACTATACCTATGACTCAAGCAATGGTGATTGGACAACATAATTGTTGACCACTGAATATACTAGCACAAATTGTGCAACCCGAGAGTTGCAAACTGTGCAACCTGAGATGCTGGTAGAAGAGACTGAGTCATAGACAGAGGGAACTGAGTCACAAGCAGAGCAAACTGAGTCACAAATGGAGGAAAATGAGTCACAGATAGAGGGACCCGAGTCACAGACAATGGAACTCAAGCATAAGATAGAGGAACATGAAAGAATGTTTGAAAATTACAGACCTAGTGGATCAAGTCCAGAATCTAGACTGAAGGATCCAATACATTCAAAATATGTTAAAATGCATCATGCACCTACGTAGATAATTGGAGATCAGATAGTTCAGGTGTAATGACAAGGAACAAACTCAAAGGTACATGCTTACTAAGTGAATTTGAAACTAGAACTGTTAAAGATGCATTGAATGATGAAAGTTGGATAGAAGCAATGAATGAAGAAATTGAGCAGATTGAGAAGAACAAAACTTGGACTCTTGTGCCTAGGCCAAAGGACAAGAATGTGATTGGAACCAAGTGGGTTTTTAGAAACAAGATGAATGAAAATGGTAAAGTTTCTAGAAACAAGGCTAGACTAGTTTGTAAAGGATATGCTCAAGAAGAGGGTATTGACTATAGAGAAACTTTTGCTCCAGTTTCAAGACTTGAAGGAGTCAGAACTCTTCTGGCATATGCTAGACTTAAAGGATACAAAGTATATCAAATGGATGTGAAATATGCATTTCTGAATGGAATCCTAGAAGAAGAAGTCTACATTGAACAACCTGAAGGATTTGTTGATCCTAGCATAAGGAATATGGTTTGCAAACTACACAAAGCATTGTATGGACTGAAGCAAGCACCCCAAGACTGGTATGAAAGACTGCATAGCTATCTAGTAAGTATTGGATTTCAGAGAACTAATGATAACAGTATCATGTACATCAAAGAAGGACCACTCACTGGTTATGATGACCTATGCAAAGCATTCTCTGTAGCTATGAGTAAAGAATTTGAGATGTCTATGTTTTGTGAGATCAAATTCTTTGTTGGATTACAAGTACATCAAATGAAGGATGGTATCTACATTACTCAATCAAAATATATCTAGGAGATACTTAAGAAATTTGGTATGGAAGATTCCAAACCTGTTGGAACACCCATGTGCACTGGACATAAATTGTCTAAAGATGATGATTCAAAGGAGGTAGATCAGACCAACTACAGATCCATGAT
>MU225903.1:1966840-2027312 GCA_018584345.1 Thuja plicata | reverse complement strand
ATTTGTGGAGATGGTGTCTTTGGCATCTGTTGTCAAAGAGGGAGAGTTTTCTATAATACATAAGAATAAGACAAAAGAGGGAGAGTTTTGCTATAATACAGTAAGAGGGAGATTTTGATGTCAGAGGAAGTTTTTGGATGAGAATCAGAATGAAGCTAAAGACATTAATTTAAATTTTTTTGTTGCTCTAAAATTCTTTGTATTATGACATATTGTGTTGCCATCAATGCCAAAGAGGGAGATTATTGAAGACAATTATTTAATTGTGTATTGTCATTGATGTTACACATGTATTTACACTTATGTAGTGATGTTATACAAATGTCTACATTCAGACCGAGCAGATTTGGTGAATAGAATGAATTATTTAGTGTTGACTGAGTTCAGTCGGGCATTGGAGAAAGTTCAGTATTGATCGAGTCACTCAGGCATTTCAGTCTTGGTCAGGCATTTAGTGGCAGCCGACTAACAGTGATTTATATTCTAATTAATTGGTTATATGAGGCCGATTGAATTATAATTTATTATATTCAAGCCGACTTGACATGGCTTACCATATAAATGAAAGGTCAAGTTTGGATTGAATCAATAGATGTGCAAGTGAGTTATGAGGTGAGAAAGCAGAAGTGTGGAATTCTGTGATATGAAGAGTGAAGGCAAAATCAGATAGGATTTTGATTGAGTATAGATCACTCGGAGTGGTAATAGAACATCTGATCAGCAAGGATCCAGTTATAATCAGAACAGAGATCTGAGTCAGCAAACATAGTTGCTTACACATACAAGTCAATTCATTGTTACTTTCTAACAATTGTAGTAGTGATCTAAAATCTCTTAATAGAGTAGACTTAACAGTCTTTTTGTAAATCCTCTCACAAGGTAGCATTTCTATGTTGAAGTGTTGAAGACCTCTAACAAGGCCACTCCTCACAGGGTGATTAAATCCTTTAACAAGGTCACACCTAACAGTGTGTTATTGTAACCTTTAACAGGGTTGGCTCCTAATAGGGCTCACTTCACAAGAGTGAAAAATAGTAACTAGTTACATTGCTGGTTTTTCCCATATTGGGTTTCCACGTTAAATCTTGGTGTCACCTATGTATATGTTATTTGTTTTATGCTTTGTGTTTCTGCACTTAATCTCTAAAGTATAATTGCATTGGATATTATCAAGATTGCTTTGACACCCGAGTTACAGAAGAATATCTTAATTAACCGAGTAACAATGTTAAAGTATTAAAGAAATCTAAGGGACAAAGGATTTGTTTTTGGAGTAATTGATTCATCCCTCCCCTCTCAGTTACTTATCTCATTTCCAACACTAACATGGATGCAATTAAGCTAAAATGCAAACTAATTGATCAAATTATGCATCTACGTGATTGTTTAAGCTAAGATTGAAATGAATTTAGATCTAAAATGATGAATTACTTAAGATACAAATGCTATGAATGATCTAATTGCAATTGAGAATGAAATTTAGCATTATGTCTATGTAAATGATGGATGGATGGACCTCTGATATTTGAATCTTGATGAATTATGCAATTAAATCGTTCTAATTCAATTACACAATTAGGGTTGAAATTGATTTAATTTGGGTCACCTTGATTAGGACCTAGGGCAATTCGATTGAGATTTAGGCCTTTGATTAGACTAGACCAATTTTAGGTGATTACTCTATTATTTTATTTTCTTTCACATTATATATATACATATACATTTATATCACGTTACAATTTTATTATTCAATATTAATACTTTGATATTAAAATAAGTTAAATGATTTGACATGTAAATATTTCTCTTTTTGACATAAACGAAAGTAATTTTATTATAAGGCCCATTTCATGACACACTCCACCCCTTGTCGTACTTAAATTATCATTGTTATTTAAACTTGCCCTTTTTGGTTCACACAAGATAACAATTATCATGACTGAAGTAGAGTGATGCTTGCTAGATGAAGCTATTTTAAGCCACCAGAAAGTAGTAGAATGATACAAAACTATACAATATGCTATAAGTTCCAGCTTAAAATTATAGTTGTAGGACTACGTTCACTATGTATGAACAAGATTGATTAGGATTGTGATGAGAATCCTAGACTATGATAAGCACCTACATATCTGTTGAGGACATCCGGTGGGATACAACCCATAATGTCTTATCAGATAGTGATTCGAAGTAGATGAGCAGTAGGTCATGATTTATTAAAAGACACTCGATGCCATAACAATACACAATAAAGATGCTTTATGGTTCACATAACTAAAGCATGGTGTTGAGTATGGTAGACACACAAACATAGAAAATAAACATCAACCCAGGGATCAGGAAGGAAATTCATATACAAGGCCATTCATAGAAAAATGTCATTTATAATACAATATTTTTTTAAGGGATTGAAAACCAAAAATATAAAGAATTGGTTGAAATAATTTAAATGCCAATGTGTTACACTTAAAATTTCAGATTTCTTCTAATTTTTATATAATTTAATTAACACATTATAATTTTTTTAAATTATTTAATTTTTTTTTAAATTTATTTATTTAATATACATAAATAATAATATTTAATATGATATAATATAATGATATAGGAATAATATAAGAATATTTATGATATAATATAAATATTAGTAATAGTAAATGTTTAATTATACTATATTTTTATTAATATATGGTTATATTTTTATTATTTTAATAATTTTTAAAAATTATTATAATTAATAATAAGCAATATATTTTACATAATATAAGTATTATATATAATATAATTTTATTTATTAATAAAATAATTAAATATAAATACATTATATTGAGTAAATAAATCATGTATTTATCGTATTAGATTTATATCATATTTCTATTATTTATCTATTTAGTAAATAAGCTACCAAATAGAGAATAACTCCATAGAATAACTTTCCAAGGTTTGAACCTTAGTTGTAATACCTTGCCCCTTAGAACTCTAGAGAATAACTCTCCAAGGTTTGAACCTTAGTTGTAGTACTACAGACAACACGCCCCACCATTTCACCAAATGGTGGCCCCTCAAATACTAGTTTAAATTGATTTATGTTTGATTAACCACGATTAACCCTAGAAGGGAAGTACGATTTTCGTTTGAATTGTATAAAAGCCTAGCTGTCTCCTTATATACTTGAGACAAAAGCGGGTAAAGCGCTCTCATTCTCTTGCTGTCAATCACGAGCTTTTCTTTTGTTGCTTTGTTCAGGAATCAGGATGACCAGAAAACAGACAACATTGGAAAAGAGCTAATGAAAATAAATTTACGTTTTGCTAGAATGACAAGAAGCGCTTGGAATTAAAGGGACGACGAATACAGCAGATATTTGTACACCGTAAATTACTAACCGAGTATAGTGTGTGATACAACTTTTGGGTCCTCAATGATGAAGAAATACCAACTTTGGATGGTGTCGCATATCATCGGTAGTGAATCAGCGCCGAAAGAGAAATATTCTCAAATGGGCGACCCTCCATTTTATCATTTCAAGTGGGGCCATATTCTGCATAATAACTATGAATTGCCCCCACGTTTTCTCTGTTTGCAGAAATTCTATGTACAGCGACAATACATTTCAATTAAATTATGATTCACTATATGAAACCATGGCATGATGGGCGCATTAGGGCTTGCTTTTTCTGTCCTCGATTGTACTACCGTTAATTATAACGTTGTGCTTGACTGAATAAATCGCAGAGGATCCGAGAGCCGAGATACCATTGTGTGTTTATTGTTAAAGAACCAAAAGGGCAGTTGTAGGGTCTCTGTTGGAATATCTGTATGACTTTTGTATTGATTTGATGGGGATGATAATTGCTGTTCACACTTTACCTTCTCGTCTGCTTAATGTCGGTGACATTGATTGATGAAATTTTTATAATCCCGCTTTTTGAAGAAAACAGATTTACTTTCAAGTGTTTTTGGCAGTCTCTCTGCAACAATCCTGTGTTGATTGCAATGGAAGAAATATATTCTTCCCCCGATGCACAGGGGCCTTCTTCCTTCTCAGGTTCAAAAACCCAAAGGAAAAAACATGCAAGTTCCAGCTCTATTTCTTCGCAGAATGATTTGGAGAAGGATATGAGTGATGAAGATCAGAGGAGAAAGAAAAGTGCTTCTGATAGTCAAATGAGGCATGGATCAGCCCTTGTGTGGAGGGATGTGACGGTTACAATTAGTGGGAAGAGAAAGTACTCCGATAAGGTTGTAAAGGGTTGCACAGGCTATGCAGTTCCCGGTACGCTCACTGTGATTATGGGCCCTGCAAAATCTGGGAAGTCTACTCTGCTCAGAGCTCTTGCAGGTCTTTTCTCAAGCTCAGACTGGTATTTGAAGCTTTTATCAATGTAGACCGGCGATTGGGTGGGTTCCTTTTAATGAACTCCGAGCAAAGAAAACTAATTGGGCAATCATGACTATTTTCTTTAACTTTTTTCACAATTTAGATTTCTCAATTGCAAAATTCGCCAAAAGCGTTTGGAAAACTTCTTGATAAAATGTAACAGAGTTAATTATGGTTTGTTCCACATTAATATGAAATTTGAAACACTGATATGCCCCGAGACGGACTAACTCAAAACATGCAACTCATTGCCAATAATGTTGAAATGATAGGGTTTACTCAGTTACAGAACACCTACTATCAACCACTTCATCAGTAACACCATCTCTAACTACAAATACATTATGAATTTCTAAAACAATCAGCAATTTGGCTGAGTCTTATTCTTAAGCAAAGACAAGAAACAGATTGAGAAGCTGGATAGGTATGTATCGATTGTAATTTATATAATACGTATGCCAAATACCATAATTATTAACTGGGTCTTCTTTTTTAATTTCTAAATACTATCACAAAATTCTAACCAAACAATGGGAAGATTAATCCACTCTTCTATACTGATAAAATAAACGTTTATTGCTCCTTAAGGTGTTCCTGAGACCGATATCTTATTTTCTTTTTGCAGGCATATTACCCAACACAGCTAAGGTCTACGGGGAAGTCCTTGTGAACGGTCGAAAATCAGAGTTCAAATATGGAAATTATGTGAGTAAATATGTGCAATATCTTGGTAGAGTTTTAATCATTTTATAGTCACAAAGAAAATGATTCAAATTTCCATGGATTGCTGAAGCAACAAGAATTATATATATAGGACATCCTTACTTTTTCCTTCGATTTTTTGTATATGATTGGAAAAACTTACCTATTGCCTATGGTTTCCTATGATCAGTATGTCTAATTCCAATTCAAATTGTTGAATATTCATGTTAGGAGGCACAGTATGAACTCTTATGTTATTCACTTGTTCACAACTTGAAGTAGATTCTGTCAATGATGTGGATGTTCTTCACTAAACTGCCAATAACAATTTAAAATAAATTAGTTCCAGACTTTTCGAACTGTTATTTTTTGCATTTAGAATCATATAACTATCACAATAACTATGCTAAGATATAGGTTTTTCTAGCAGATTTATGTGAGAACATTTGATTAGAGAGTTTTTAATATATATCTGTAGTATTTTGGTGATAACTCCAATAATAACCAGAGATACCTCACTAAATTGTTAGCAAGGGAATGACATTATCTGCAAAACTTTCTTTAAAATATCCAAGGCAAAACCCTGTAGATTTTTTCTAATAAGGGCTGTATTCTTTTAAGAACTTTTAAGAATGGAAAATTCAATGACACAAAACAGCAAGGTGAGCAAGGTGGTGACATATTAGTTGGTTGCTAATTGTTTTGGATTGCGGCTTTCAATTTTCCTTTATGAGCCGTAGAATATCATCAGGGAAGTATTGGAATTTTGCATTGCATAAAAGGTAAGAAGCTCAAATTTCTTTGAATCTACTCCCATCATATCTGTAATATTTATATAAGAACTCTGCTATATCATGAAATGCTAAGGATCTTTTGCACACTAGTTCATCTTATTCTTATTGTGTCTATGTGCTTTTTTTTCGCATTCTAATAATCTAAACAATAGACTCCAGACTGCTGTACAGACAGTGGGGCATATTAAATACTTATTCACTACAGATACAACATGTCGTATCAAATATGTGAAGCATGTGGCGATGATGCATTAAAGTTAGTTGACTTTGATATGGATTACAAAGAATATAATCTGAAAAGTATTCAGTGCCTTGTCTTTTGTTGCTTGATTAGGACGACCAAATGAAGCTTATTTACTTTCATATCTCAATTTGCTTATTTCTGCAAATTCATTTTTGTAGCCCATTTTATCACGCCATAATATCATTGGCTAAAGCCTAAAACTGTCATTCTTGAGTGTTGACACTTATGTAATGTATTGCTTAATGCTTGGTATTTCTCTTCCTCTTATAGCTGTTTTATGCACTCTATTGGCCAACCTTCTAGATAAAGACTTCTTTTAATCTGGTGTTTGTTGGGAGATAAACAGGTTCAATACCAAGATTGTGAAGATCAATCTCTATCCAATAAACTAATCAAAGGATGAGATACAAGGTTTGGATAGCTACAACATGAAAACTGAAAATTAAGTTGCCTTAATGTAGAAAACCATAATTAGATCCTTCTTATAAATGATGCCAAAAATCAGCCTGTATATCAAGCTTAATAAACCTATCTTATGTGAACTTATGACACCAATAAATAATGATTAACATCACCATAAGATAACAGCAATAATGCATAAATCAGCACATAACACAAGATTTACGTGGAGAAATCCTTGCGGGAAAAAACTCCTCCAAGAAGAGAGGCCAAGCTTGCATTATCAACACCATTCTACTCTTTGCCTCCACCATAGTAGCACCTATGTACATGTGAACAACCTTTTTATGCTCCCCACTTGTCTTTGTTCTTGCAAAGAAACTCTACATTCAACTGTTTTTCATAATTCTATACCCGAAAGGCTGAATTTATAGAATGGAAGAGTTCGAAAACCACCAATAAAGATGCCCAAAGAAGCCTCTTCATTCCTCATGACCACAACTTTTGGAATGTCTGTATGGAACTTGAAAAGACATTGGTTTAGTTTCCAATGCTTCCCTTCGAACTTAGGTGCCTATTCTTGCAAGATAAACATTATATCAAATGTAATAAATGATGGATACCAAGAGACACCTATTGCGTTTTCCAGGCTCCCACTTGGAGAAGCCTAGAGGTCACTCTTTTTCCACTTCCTTAAGTCATTAAATATCTTATTGTAGACATCCATAAGTGGGTAAAACAATATTAAATAATTGTGTTCACAACCCACTTTTACCGCTGCTAGTGGAACCGATCACCCCTTATGAATGTAGAATTAAATATTGCAAATTATTTTTCCAATACATCCTAAGTGCCTTAGGATATTTTCCAAGGATGTAGGAACCATGCCATAGGATTTACAAGGTAGATATCACCTTAATCCTAACATTCTCCTACTTGACATTATACATTGTAAATACACCCATATGAATCATAAACAGGGGAAAACATCTCTTAGTTATTTATGTACCATCTAAATCTTCACCACTCTCTCATGCTTTAATAAGACACCTGCAAAAGCAACCATGATAACCACCATCAAGCCAAAAACTCTTCACATCCTGCAACATGCCACATATGGAAGAAAAAGGAATATGCCAAGGTGAACCATATCAACTATCATTGAAATTTGCACCAATATCTACATGAACATAAGCATCAGATTCCAATAATAACAAAGGCTCCGATTAATTGTCATACTCATATCACTTGGAATAGCAATCAGAACAAATTGCAATTCATCCAAGCTAACCATACCTCTAACCAAAATATACCAACATAGATAAAACTTCATGCCATCAACAGATCAGCACTAAATCTGCAATCAAGTCTCTATATATCCAACCTCCTATCTCTAAGCAGCATAGCAACTTACAAATGACCACAGACAAGGCTAACTAACAAAGTTTGCATCACTGTTGAAACAATCTTGTGGATATAGATAGTCCACATCCAAGTCATCCCACTGCAAGAAAATGGTAAGCTAATCTATATCTTGTATAACTCATAGATCCAAATGCAATGAAACAGGCAAGCTCATTATCACATCAGTAATCAACAAACCAAGATATCACAGAAGATATTCAGATTTATATCCAGAAGCTCCCATTGCATGAGTAATGTCAAATCTGAAAATACATCAAAGCATATGAAGTCTATCTATATCACTTCTCATAGAAGATATGGCTGACTCTTCTATTACATAGTGTCAAGGAAGCATACATTGATCTACAAATCCTACAACCAAGTATGATGCAATACCTCTCACCACCAGTCTCAATAGCTTTCCCAAGTTATTCACACTCAACCATGTGAATACAAATATCCAGGAAGTAGAACAAGACCAAAGAGAGAACCTGCAAACCAAACCATATCCTTGTTCAACACTAACATGTACCAAGCTATCTTATGTAAGATCTCCTTCACCATTCCAAAATTGAAAGGATATCAACATCTCATATTCAAATCAAGTGAAACAATGCAGCAATAGATGTTAACCTCTCATACCAAAGGTAGATCAAACAAACCATCCATTCCCACAACAAAGCGAATAAGCCCAAAGCCACAAACCATTTCCTGTACTTCTCCAATAAGTCCTCAGAACTAAAACCATAGCTCAAGATCAATATTAAGGAGGACAAAAATCTATAAAACTATGCATCTTCTTCTCAATAAGTCCTCTGAATAGTTATATTCAAGACTAGCTCACATGAGAAGACAAGGTACAAAAGAAAGAACACATTTGATAACCAGGTGGGCAATACCTCTTAGATCATTAATGCGTTGGGTAGACCAAGAGTGGGAAACAAGATTGTCATGTGCTCACAGCACCAAGCAATTTAAAGTTGACAATAATTGACAATCTTCTCTTTAGTTTTATAATAATGGATTCACATCCATAACTAGGTGTAGGCTCCCTGGTCTTTTTGCTGAAATCCTTATCAAATAGTAGCCATCTCAACACATGATCCCCAAAAATTTGAGATCTCATGGACTCACCCAAGTCTCTCTAGTCTCTACGAGCATCCACCAATCAATCCATGTTAAATTCAAATGCAATTCTGCAAAATCATGAAGCTCCAAGCAAATGATTAATACTCAAAACCAAAGAGAACCAACAACACCTCACCAAAGACTCAAGAGTCCTCCGTGGCAAACCAAATGTCACCACCTCCAAACCACATGAAGATAACCATCCATCATCAAATGACAAATCCATATCACTACTAAAGCTCTCACTGAACCATGTAACCAAGCTCTCTAGGCATCGTGATAATCAAGATCCTAATTGAAGATCCTTTGTGGCCACAACACAATCAAAGAACTCAACCAAGACCTCCCAAAGGGAAGAGTCAAACCACAATCTCTAAACCAAGAAGATACAAAACTACACATCCTTTGTCAATAGAACCAAAGATGTCAAACTCTCACTGCAATATGAAGGCATAATCCAAGAGCTCCACATGACACCAACACCCATTGCAAAAGATCATCCATCTTCTAATCAAAGATTGTTCATGGCTCACAGTACACTGTAACTACAACAACTTAGAACCAAAATTTTGAAACAAAGAAGATAGAACACATTATGTAACTGCATAAATCTCCCATTGAAAGTGATACTGAGTTAATTTACCATAATCTACTTCTAAGATTCAAACGGACAACTATATCAGGTACTCTCAAAAGATTTTTTCTCTTTGCAATCAAATACCAATGTGATGATGGTGACCAAAATTAAGGCATACTGAACTGAATCTTCATTAGATAATTTACAAGATCAGCACATATGCAACATCTAAAAGAAGAAATTCATTATCAGTACTCCAATCTCAGATAACTAAAAGATTCAACCCCACATCAGTATCATGCATAACAGATATAATCAGGCATAGGTTGTGGATTTCCAAGACTAAACACCGGAATCAATAGAAGATCTCATTTGCCAAACAAAACCCACATAGGAGTAACCATAGATCAATAGGAACCTTCCAAGCAGCCATGCAAACCTGTAACTGTCTCTATCCAAAATACCCCGTATCTAGTCTTACCATAGATCTACATACCACATTAGTTAACATGTAAAACCTGCAAAACCATCTCTATAAATCTGAAATCCGCTTAAACATCCAAACATTCACATTATACATGCCATCTAAACAATGGAACAAGCACAAATCTACAAAATCCAACAACTGAAAACAAGAGAAATTGCAACCCAATAGAAAAGGAAAGTTTTCCAAAAGCTTAAACTATATGATACGTAACATCTCCACTACTCACAAAGAGGTTAGTGGCTTATCTTCAAGTGCTTGCATGTAACCACGGTCTAAAACTATGCACCCAATATAAGGACTCCAATCTGTACTCCAAAAAATTGATGTTTCTCCATGTAACCAGGATGTCAATATACTCATCCAACATGAACACCTGCTCACTGCACATGACCACAAGGCAAAGGAACAAAATCACCAAACAAGAAGATACACACACATTATCAAACAAGAGCTCCAGGTTAGCAAAACATAACTAGCTCCATGAAGATCCAGAATCATGAGTTTCCAATGCCCAACATAGATCACATTGACAATACCATGGCTTCCAATCTCACAAATCTGCTAAACAAAGTTAACACACAAAACATTCATTTGCAGCCGCATAAGCCTTCCAACAACCTGTAGTTCCATCTAATAAATACCTGCAAGCTTGCCAAGCTAAGAAACCAAAAATAGAGGAATACCTAGAACCAGTAACTTTCAGCTCTGATACCAAATGTTGGGAAATAAATGTGTTATTGTGAAGATCAATCTTTATCCAATAAACTAATCAAAGGATGAGATACAAGGCTTGGATAGCTACAACATGAAAATTTGAAACTCTTGCAAATTTAAAAATTAAGTTGCCGTAATGTGGAAAGCCACGATTAGATCATTTTTCTTAGTGATGCCCAAAATCAGTTTGTATATCATGCTTAATAAACCTATCTTATGTGAACTTATAACAACAATAAATAATGATTAACATTATCGTAAGAAAGTAGCAATAAGGCATAAATCAACAACATAAGATCAACACATAACACAAGATTAACTTGGAGAAACCCTTGCGGGAAAAACTCCACCAAGAAGAGAGGCCAATACATTATCAATGAATAAATGTGCTTAAATACAATCACTTCCATTCTATTTTTTGCCTCTACCATAGCAGCACCTATGTACATGTAAACAACCTCCTTATGCCTCCCACCTGTCTTCGTTCCTGCAAAGAAACTCTACATTCAATTGTTTTTGATAATTCTACACCCAAAAGGCTGAATTTGTATTGGCAAGAGCTCCAGAACCAGCAATAAAGATGCCCAAAGAAGCCTCTTCATTCCTCATGACCACAACCTTTGGAATGCTTCCACAAAAGTTGAAAAGACACTAGTTTAGCTTCCAATACTTTCCTTCCAACTTAGGCTCCCATTCTTGAAAGATAAACGTTACGTTAACTGTATTAAATGACATATACCAAGAGACACCCGTTTCCTTTTCCATGCGCCCACTTGGAGAAGCCCAAAGGTCACTCGTTTTCACTTTTTTTAAGTCTTTAAATATCTTATTCTAGACATCCATAAGTGGAGAAAACAATATTAAATAATTGTGTTCACAACCCACTTTTACTGCTGCTAGTAGAACCCATCAACCCTTATGAATGTATTACAAACAATGGCGAGAATTAAATATTACAAATTATTTTTCCAGTATATCCTAAGTGCCTCAAGACACTTTCTAAGGATGTTGGAACCATGCCATAGGATTTACAAGGTAGATGGCACCTTCATCCTAAAAGTGTCTTGTATAGTTTAACAACTTAGTGATGAGCACACACTTATTCTGAGATAGGGGAGATGGGGTGAATCAGTATAAGACAATCGTTTACCTATTAAAATTTAACAACTAGAACAAAACAATCACGTAAGATCTAATAACTAGGAAACACAGGATTTACGTGGTAACTCTTTTAGAAGAAACTTAAAAAGAAAGGCTGCCTGGATCTACTGTCTAAGTTTAGTCACAAAATAAAATACTCTTACAAACCTTTGTTGGCACCAATCCTTTGGAGACAACAATCTCCACTACTAAGCACCAACTTTGCAAGAGACACCAACCTCCAAATGAAGGAGATTTTTCGCCTTCTTGAGTATTGCTTCTTTAATAGATGCCGATCATTTGAATATTCTTCATAAAATCTGCTTGCACCATTTTCAATTTTCTTCTTCAAAAATCTTCTTGTATTGCAATGATATCACATTGATTGTTTACTTGCCTTACTCCCATTTCATCTTCCTTTATACCTCTTCACGCCCCTTCATGAAGGGAGGCAATTTTTCCAAAGGAGGTTGGCCCATTTCAAGGAGACCCCAATTAATATTAAACTAAAATTTCAAATGTAAGGTCCTCCATCTTTTTTATTAACTCCAAAACTGCCTTAGTCAAGGTAATCCTTTTAATAGCATTGATGATCTCATTGGAAAGATGTGATCTGCCTCAAACAAAGGAAGCTAATTTGTATATTCGAAACAAGTTTGGCCTTTAATAAATTGATTGTGAGTAGTGGCCTTTGGCCTTCATACTTATATTACCCCATTGCTACATAAGGCATATGATTTCCTTCTTTAGCAACGACAATATGGTGGCTGCAATTTTGCTCTTCTCTCATTTGACATCAATGGCAATTTCGCCAACACTTTATAATCTGTCTATGAACAGATGAAAATCTTATTAGTTGTAAAAGTAAGTCATAAATGAGCTAATGAATTGTTGCACTTTGTCCAGAGGGGAATGAGAGAAGCTAATTTGTATATTCGAAACAAGTTTTGGCCTTTAATAAATTGATTGTGAGTAGTGGCCTTTGGCATTCATACGTATATTACCCCATCACTACATAAGGCATATGATTTCCTTCTTTAACAACAACAATATGGTGGCTGCAATTTTTTTCCTCTCATTTGGTATCAATGGCAATTTTGCCAACACTTTATAATCTCTGTCTATGAACGGATGAAAATTAATGCTTATTTATAGTTGTAAAAGTAAGTCATAAATGAGCTAATGAATTGTTGGACTTTGTCCAGAGGGGGATGAGAGAAGGTATATGGTGATCAAACTTGACATGACAAAAACTTTTGGACAAGTCAATGCTCATTGACAACAAATGTAATAATAAACAATATCATTAACTATTATAGTTTATCGATGACAGAACTGAAGAAGGGACAATAGTCAAGTTTGACACAGCAAAAGTATATATTGGAGTCAAATTGGCCTTTTTGAGGGAAAATTTGAAGTTTCCAGTTTGGGTTTGTGTATGACTGTTTGTCAATTCTTTTACTTGGGTTTGGTGCAGCTGGGTACGATATGATTAAATGCCATTTGTTTGGTCCATGTTCAGTATTGTAATGTATGGAAATGGGTGTTCACTAGTTTATGCATGCAAACTAGGAACTAGGCCTATTCCCACTTGATTACATTAAGGAGATTGGATCCACTTGGCTCAACCTCAAATCTGATTGAAAAGGAATGGGCACAGGGTGAATCAAATAGTCCTCGATTGAGTTGAAAATGAATTTTTGAACAATGTGAATTGAATACTAGATCTAGGGCCAAAGGTGTGAAATTGAGAATAATCACTATTTACAAAAAGTCCCAGATCAGATATGCAGACATGGAGTACAGATCTAGAAAGAGGAGGAAGAGACGAACCTATTTCTGATATCTGAGCCTAAAAGTGAAGGTGAATGGCGGTTTGGGCACCCTTGACCCAGGAGTGTTAGATGGGGACAGGAATTGCATTTTCCGGATCAGGATGTTTCTCATAACCTTCCTAAAAGTTTTGTCAGAAAAGTGTTACCTGCGCGAAAAATTGCCATTGACCCTACTTTTTTGCCTCTGCAAAAGATCAATCCATCTCTGTCTGCTCTTCCTGATTTCAGATTTGTGCCTTCATATCATGTTACATGCACATACAAAAGAGAGAAATTGTTGGGTTGATAGGGGTTTGCCTAGGTCAAACCTTAGTTTTGGAATTAACCTTGAAATTGAAATGTAATTGAATTGAAAAGGAAGCTTTGAAGTAGAATGCTATATGTTATACCTCAAGCTCGATGGTGCAATGCTCTTTGAATGTGATCACATGCGTTGATACAATAACATGACATGACAAGACATAAAAGAGATTAATCATGAGAACTCACTTGCATGGAGATTGTTGTATCTTGCTGCTCCACAATGCTTAGACCTGGAGAAGATCTGAAGGATATGATGGGATGAAATGTTGCCTTGATTGAATGATGTATTTAGGATGTGTATGATATGAAAATGAATTGAAAGAATGCTCTTATATAGGGTTCTCAAGGTATTTTGTGAATTAAGCCTTCCTCCAATAATCATATTTAGACACCAAGATTGAGGAGCAAATGGTGGGAACCCAACATTGACATGTTTAAATTTGGGCCTTAGTTGGTGGGTTAATAGCGCCCCAAAACGCCATTGACTGGTCAAAGGCACCATTGACCTCTCAAAATAGGTCAAACAAGCAGGATTCAAGTGCACTCAGTTCAAGACAACGGCTCCAATCACCATGTGAACATATGACACCAGATTTGCAGTATATCGGCCACAAATAGGTTTGGATAAGAGCTAGGAGACAACACACCAAGGCAAGGGCATAAAATATGGTGTAAATTGTACAGGGTTACAATTTACGATACTACATGTAATGGTTGTGTATGGCTGTATAAAATATAAACAAAATATAATAGTAACTATAATATAAAAATGTTAACCTTTTAATTTTATGTTTTCCTTTTAAAAATTTAGTTCTTCTTGGGGGGATGGGCATTAGATGTGTGGGAGACTGAAGTACTAGGGTACCTTGTATACAGCCTGGGTACAACTTGGGCCAGCAACTATACCCATTGGGTACACGGTGAATCTAGTAATGTAGAAAAAATAAAGTATCTTTTGATTCTCAAACGATCAATGTGATTGTATGACTATTGCTCTTTCCTTGTCAATATTTTGGTCTTAGTGAATAGCTTATTTGCTTGCTGGTCAGACTAGAAAGGCATGCAAGGCAAGATGATTTAGTTATTGTATACCTTCTATTTTGAAGGCTGCAGCTCTGAACTAGACTTTTTGAAAGATGATAGAAATAAATGTGATCCATTGTCTAGATTACTCTGTGGAGGTTTTGCTGTGTGGAATGCCTCTTCTGAATGAAGCCAAATTCTTCAAGAAATCCCTTCATACCATGAATTGGCCTGTGGACAAAGAAAATATCCTGGGAAATATAAAGTATGGCTACTTTAATGCGTCAAAATATGTATATCATTAGGTGATGAAATGGCTAACCTAACAGGAAAAACTGAGCATTTTACTCCTTTTATTTAGGAGCTGGGAAAAGGCAGTTAGGTATTTACCTTTTGGACAAAGTGCAAAGAAGAATAGCCAGTTAAAGGAAAATGATTACTTCTATCGGAGGACTTCACCTCTGAAAGATTGTGCTTCAATCAGTTCTGACCTATCTATCTCTGTTCTATTCTTAAGGCAGCTTATGTAATGAAGCCTTTTGAAACTCTCCAAAAGATTCCTTAAGACAAGATACTGATCAATGTAGAGTTGTAAAAGTTCCTTTTTAAATTTTCCTTGTTTTCTTTAAAAATTTAAATATAATAAATCCTAACTCATCAAAATAGTTTGTAGTTTGTCAAATTAGTTACGGGTATGAAATTGACCTAGAGATTGTCGCTTGATGTTTATTATATAATTCAGATTTAATGTTTAAAATTTATCTCACAAAATATAGAACTTATCCTCTTAACTCTGCTGTAAATCTTCCTCCAATCTGCAGTGATCTTTCTTTATTTAAATGCCTTTGAAATGTCTTAGAGTGAATTAGGGGTTTCCATCCACTAACTTATTGATAAAAATTAAGGGGTTTTCATCCTTTGATTTCTGCCATGAGGGGTTTCATCCTCAGGTTAATTGAACCATAATTTATGCTCCACAAGGAACAAAGCTAGATGATAAAATGTTTCTCTATGATGCCCCTTTCCTTCTTGGTTTCTTTTCAAATACTCCTTCAATGGCCATACTCTTCACAATCCTTCATGACCCTTGAGAGAAATTATTATTTAAAATAAAATTTATTATTTTAATCTTATAATTACATTATCTTTTATATTTTGATATTTTAATTTTACTTGAGGTCCACTTTCTTATAATTATTTTTTTATAATATTTTATTATGGGTCTTTTGTGTTTGTCTTGATTTAATTTTAAAAAGGGGACATTACAGTCTGCCCTTTCCAAGATTGCTTGTCCTCCAGCAATTAAAACTAGGATCCTACATAATTTTTTCTTCACTTGATTGAGTCTTTCTAGGAGATACTAGGATCCCAAATCAATCTTGGAAATATCATGAATCTCTCTAATGATACAGTGTATGTTTTTTTACGCCTATTTTTTGCTAACTCTTGCTGAACAACCTTGTCTTTCCTGTCTTTAAGAAATTTTACTTGATGATTCATATTACCTTGCAAAGCTTCCTGAGTCATATCCAACTCTACTAATTGTTCTGTCCCTGCAACTTCTAACTTTCCAGGAGGTATTCTTTATGAAGATGAAGAACTGTTTTTTGCTACACTATAATATTATCACAAGTTGGTGGAACTTGAACTAGGATATGTCTCTATCTTTATCTCAAAAAGTGGATTATTCCAATAGACAATCTCTCTACATCTATTTTAAAAAGCTTGTTATCTACAACCTAGTGGAAAAGTTGAAAATTATTCCTATTGTTGGATTGAAAATCAGTTAGCTATTTAGACCATTCATACTAGCCTATTCTTGAACAATTATCTTCCACATCCATCATGTTTTATTCCTAATCGGTGTTAACATTCCTACATTGTTTATCATTAGTTGTTGATCTAACAATTTCAGCAAACTCAAAATTAGACAGTTACTAAAATTTTGTTGTTAGCTTGTGGCTTTGATGTGTTTACTTCTTCATATTCCACCTTATTTTCTATTTTTGCATTAAATGGCCTTGACTCTTTTTCTGATGTCATTGGTTCTTTGCTCCGATACCTCTAGCTTGGGAAATAAGTTCAGCAAACTCAAAACCAGACATAGTAACTACCAAAATTTTGTCTCCAGCTGAAATGAACCAGTTTATGCAGTTTACAATTCTTAATAGCAAATGAATTCTCAGTAGTACTCTCCAAATTTAGAAAGGAAAAATTATATGCAACTTGGAATCTATTTCTCAGATTAATATCAATGAATCAACATAGAATTAATTAACAGTTTCGGAAAGTTGTCTCAGTTGATATTCACCAGTTCAGTCCATAAACATCCAGGCACATCTGTGCAATATCAGGTATTAACGCTATAATGAGATAATTAGAATTCATACATCAAATAGCCTATTCAATCAGCATACATTAAGAGGTCAGAATTGTGAAAGCGCTGCTCAGGTCTATAATCAACCTCTGTGAAGGTAGAGATGAATGTCCTCAGTCTTCCATACACTATGCCCCTGATTGGTATTAATGAAGTCGATGAATAAGTCGGATTAAGCCGGATGCTTTTGTTTAAAGATGGAAGCAGTTATGGCTATCTTGTGCAACTCGCCTTCCACTTGATTTGATATAGAATATTAAGCGATTTCCCTTTGTTGTGACCTAATCACAAATCGCCCATCGAAGATGGGACCCCTTATCTTTTCGCTCGTTTGCCCCCTTTTTTTGTTTTCTCATCTCAGTGGCTCTAGTGGCAGTCTCTTAGGTTCTTGGCAGTTCCATCTGAGAGGTGGTAAGTTTTGGCTAAATCTTGAGTCAAGGTTGCTTCCCTACTTTTAATTTTTGATTTTGAAATGTTTCCTAGCCAGGGGCTGAAAATTTGACTAAAATTAAAAAGGGATCCAAAAGTGTGATCAAACAAATTAAAAGGGCAATTGGTCAAGAGGGCATCTCTTGAGAAGGTGGAAGACACTTGAAAGTGGTCAAATGTAGAAATCCCTCTAAAACGACACCCAAAAGGACATAGGTTGTGAGAGATCGTCAAAATTAAGATTTTCAGTTTCACCTTTGAAAGACATCTAGAAGAGAGAAGGGCTAAAGCAAATTTGAAAGTTTTGTGAAAAGGGGAGAATGGAAATTTTTTGGTCCAAATAACTATGGGCTGGGCCCCGCACTAGTAAGCATGGAAACAATTTAAAGCATTCAATATTCCTCCACAAATACAGATTTATGTCCAAGCATCACTAACAGCAAACACGAGGGAAATATTGCAATCGCTGGCAAACATTAAGATCTACAGGGAACCCAGATGCTGTGCAAGCAAGGAATTTATGAAAGCCATCAATGCAACTCTGTTGTAATCAAGAGATCTCATTCAAGAGATGTATGTCCTCTAAATGTAGACATACCCAAACTGGTTCAAATTTGAATTTTTTTTAAAAATGAAGATCCGTTAAGCAGACAGAAATCCCCCTACACACCCCAGCATGAATTTGTGATGATGAACAAATCTTGGAAAAATTTGAAATCTTGAAAAATTCGAAATCTTGGAAAAAATGGAAATCTTGGAAAAATTCAAAATCTTGAAAAAATTTGAAATCTTGGAAAAATTTGAAATCTTGAAAAAATTGGAACTCTTGAAAAAATTTCAAATCTTGGAAAAATTTGAAATCTTGAAAAAATATCCAAATCTTGGAAAAATTGGAAATCTTGGAAAAATTCTGAATCTTGAAAAAATTCCAAATCTTGGAAAAATTCCAAATCTCGGAACAAATTGGAAATATTGGAAAAATTGGAAATCTTGAAAAAATTGGAAATCTTGAAAAAATTCCAAATCTTGAAAAAATTCCAAATCCTGGAAAAATTCCAAATCTTGAAAAAATTGGAAATCTTGGAAAAATTGGAAATCTTGGAACAAAATTGGATTCCTTTATTTCAAATTTGACGATTGCAAGAAGGGCAAAGTTTTAAGCAAAAGCATGTGAAAAGGAGAGAGGAAGGAATTCCTAGAAAGAGGAAACCTTTTCTAATGAGAAGTGAAGTCTTAGAGATCAGAAAAGATGTTGTGAAGTTTAGAAGGAATTAATTGTGCAATAAGTCAAAAAGTAGAGAGAATTTCTTTTAGAGAGAATGGGGATTGTATAACAAATTTTCAAAATTTTCTTCTCCAAAAGTCAGAATTCATCCTAGGAACAAAGAAATTTAATTTGCTTCCTATGTTCTTATGTCAATTATTTTGTTTTGCAGGAGGAAAAATTCCAATTCCAGATGTTCGAGGAAGACACTCACGTCCGAGAGTTCCAGTTCCAGTGTTAAGGGCGTCCAAGTTCCAAGCGACCTAGTTCAAGGCATTCAAGGTTCAAAGATAAAAGTTCAAGCAAATGAAGAAGGAAGAGTTAGACACCTTGAAGTTCTCCAGAAAATCCAATGATCCTAGTCAGAGAAAAGCGAGGAGGAAGAGTTCTAATTCCAGACGTTCGAGTTCCTGAAATTCAATTCAAGTATGAAAGACTTCAGTAATGACAGAATGGTCAACAAGTATGGCGCTCAATCACCTTTCTATGTTGGCATGTCTAGATTCTCGGCATTAAAGGAAGCGAATAAGTGACAGGATATTCTGGGCAAGGATGCATAGTGGGCATGTGTGTTGGTCATTTATTTCACCCCTCTTTTCCTGGATAGGCATGCGTGGTAGGCATTTATTACCCACTAAGGTTGTGGATTCTTCTTGGTTGGTCAAAGTTGACCTTTGCTTAAATGTAGATTCTCTTTTCTTTGCCCTAACCCTAAATAGGGTTGAGGTGGCAAAATCTGGGCCATCGGTTATTGTTTTGATCCGGGCCACCCATTGTAATCAAGGACCTATATTAAGGCCTCACTTCTCATTTGTAAAGCAGTGGAATTCGGAGATTGTTGCTAAGAGCTATTAAGAATAAAAATTTCATTGAAGTTTGGTGATTATTTGATGTGTCTTGAAGCTTGCTTGGTTTCATAATTCCCTCATTTTAGATTACGTTGTTAGATAAAATGTTGTGATTGCAATGGAAAAAAATGATGGTTTTTTTATGAATTTCTTTTGGTTCATACTTTTGACGTTTTACTGATTGTAAATCGTTGTGCAAAGTTAGCTTGAACCCCATTCCTGCATATGCTTAACTTCTATCATTCACGTACATTGTTCGTTTTGATGGTGTTCGTGGTGATATGAAAATCAATTGCATAACCCCTTGAAGATTGCACCGGTTCTCGTGTAGTTGTAGTTCATCTTGGCAAGGCGAAACTTGGTTATTTGGAATTTGTCCACCAAAACAGTTGTCATTACCCTTAGGAGTAGATTAAAATTTTTGAACTCTCTCCTATTTGCTTTCTGCATATTCTTGAAAAATCCAAAAAAGTGTTTCATTGCAAAATCTATCGATAGCTCCATCCAGTATGATTTGAAATCCGTTTCAAGTTTACAAACGTAAGGCTCCTCGTGATTAACAACAAATCACATCAACCATAGAGTTTATCCATGGTCAAGACCTAACACGAAAGGAACCTTGGAGTGACCTATATGATCTTCTCGCAATCTTAGCATATATGGAACTTTGACCAAGAGAGGATAAGATACTTTGGTATTTTGTTCTACTGTTTGGTGAGTCATAAAACACACATCAACAGAACCTGGCACTAGAAGGAGAGTTGAATTAAAATTCATTTTGGAGCAACTTAGAAAATCAAAGCATTGGTGGTGTGTAAACCCTCCATCCTCGCGCCATCTACAAAAACTGGTGCTAGGAGGGCTGAATTAAAATTCATTTTCGAGCAACTTAGAAAATCAAAGCATTGGTGGTGTGCAAACCCTCCATCATTGCGCCATCAATAGAATCTGGCGCTAGGAGGGCTGAATTAAAATTCATTTTGGAGCAACTTAGAAAATCAAAGCATTGGTGGTGTGCAAATCCTCCATCGTTGCACCATCAACAAAAACTGGCACTAGGAGGGCCGAATTGAAATTCATTCTTGGAGTAGTTTAGAAAATCAGATCATTGGTGGTGTGCAAACCCTCCATCGTCACGCCATCAACAGAAATTGGCGCTAGGAGGGCTACACTTAAGTATTGAAAGATTTTGCAGCATGAATCAAGATGGTGCTACCGCATAGAGGCATCGTACCTGTCCTGCAACCAAATCTCAGATTTGGAGATGACCAAGAAGACATCATCGTAGGATTGAACTCTCTCGCCTGGAAAGTTAAGAGAAGTGCAGTTGAGTATATGCGAGTGAGTTTTGTGTTGGAAGAAGAAGAAAAAGCTCAGAAGATTGAAGAAGCCATTCAAAGAGCATTGATCATTCAAAGGACTCAACAACTTCCAACATTTGTCAGACGAAATTAAGAAGATTTCACATACTGGAGCATATCAATTCATTCTCGCCTTAGGTACATCGAAGAATTTTGAGGTCCACTCCGAGAGCAAAAGAATTACAAGAAAAAAAGTTTGATCCAAAGCCTAGGCGAAGCAAAAAAGAAGCATCGACAAGTCAAGATTCACCAGGTGTAGCCGATCTTACAAGGTTGTTTCAAACTCCACCTTCGCAGCATCGAGCGCAAGAAAATACTCATGTACAACAAGGATTAAATCAAGGAGTTCAACAAAGAGCTACACAAGTTCAACAAATAATAGCGCAAATGCCTATGCAAGCAGTTGCTCTTGCAACCGTTCAACAAGTTCCTGCAATGGCCCAACAACAGTGGCATCCGCAGAATGCGTCACCTCTCGCGACCTTTGCCGCTTATCATAATATGCCGAAGAATCTAGAGCATTTCTGTTCCAAATTCTTTGTCAACGACGTCAACCGTACTGCTGATGAACACATTAAGATTTTCAAAGACGCCCTTCAAAACATAAATGTTCAAGAAGAAGATGTTGCTTACAGACTGTTTCCCTATTCACTGGGCGAGGAAACATTTTATTGGTACATCAATCTGCCTCCTAATTCGTTCTCAACTTGGCAAGAATTAAAGGATGCATTCCTGGGAAAGTTTAGATTACCAATCACTCCAGCTGAGTTGCATAGGCAGTTCATTGAGATAAGAAGACAAGAACGTGAACTAATTGGTGCCTTCAATAATAGATTCCAGAGAGCTTATTCAAGATTGCACGATCCTTACTGCGTAAGTGATGATGTGGCACGACCAATTTACTATGTAGCTTTGGATTGCTTCACTTCCATGTTTGTTCAAAAGACCCATCAGCCTCTTGCGAATTTGATACAAGCATATGCAGAGGCAGAAAGGGTTAGTTTACAATCGCCAACAACTGCTACTGAAGCGCCTAGTTACTTTGGGAATCCTAATACGTTGAATCAAGGAATGTCAAACTACACACCTGCTATCAATCATGTTCTTGTTCCTTCCAATCAGTTAGTGCCGCATCCAGGAGCTCCTATGTCTCAGGCATTGCCCGCTCAGCCTGTTTATCTCTAGAACACGACAACTTCTACAAGAACTCAAGAAGAAAGAGATGAGATAAAGGATTTGATAGAACAAGTGAAAAAGTTGTCCACTGAGGTCACTTACCTCAAAAATCAAAACAATCAATTGCAGAATCAACAAAAAAATTATCACTTGCATCAAGGTATCAATCAAGGATATCAAGGAAATCCTCTGGCTCATCAAGAGAATCATCAAGGAAATTAGGGGTATCATGGCAATAACTCCGGATATCGAAACAACAATCAAGGTTATCAAGAGAACAATCCTGGGTACCGTAATAACAACCAAGGACACCAGAGAAGGTCATGTAACACAAATCCAAACAATGATGGTGACCCTCACTATTAGATAATCCACCAGATTCTGAAAATCGACCTGTAGATAAAGTTTTTCCAGCAGAAGCAGCATTGTCTTGATGGTGTTGATTACACAAAATGAATCAACATTCTGAGTTACAATGCCAAGTATTTCAGAGGGTTGCCGACATTTTCAAAGGAGAAGTAAGAAACACTACTGCACCTGAAAATCCTCCGCTACGGGGTATGAATTGGTTCATTCATTGAGGTACGACCAGGAGCTGGTCTTTGATGATTTCATGTTTCCTCCTTCTGATACACAAGATTACATGCCCGTGCAGAATAATTAGAAATTCCCACCGACATCATCAAATGGTACTGTGGAGGCGTCCATGAATCAAGTTAACACCAAGAAATCAGCCTCCACATGCATCCCCAAATGAACCATCGCATAGAGATGGGTTTGTTTTCCCTCCGTTGTATAACAATGTCATAGTGGAGGGAGAAAGTGAAGTTCAAGCATATCAATAGACATCTGGGAATGCCGCTCCAAAGACATATTAGAGGAATTACAGAAGCCATGAGCTGCTGACGACATCCACTCCGAATAATTTTTCTACACCTCCACATCCCAATGTCAGTAATATTCCGAGTCCTCTGAGAGACTCGCTTGAGTATCGACAACTTGCTAATTCACAAGGTGAAAGAAGACAACCCGTGGTGACAAATGCTCCGCAAAATGAGAGAGGGCAATCGACTGTGCAATAAACTGGTCAACAAGGAGAACAAAGACAAAAAGAAATTCCTCCCAGGGAGGAAATCAAGATGCTGGGCTCTTTCGTATTAGAATAATTCAAGAAGATCAAAGTGAGTCTTCCGTTATTAGAATTGATGAAGATTTTAGAAATTAAAGGTACGTTGTTGGGAAGTTTGATTAATACCCCTCCGAAATTCATTTCCCAAGGTACATCACATTTACCTAGAAGCACCCCCAACAACCCTCAGTCCGGTTTTGCATAGAATACCAATGTTGTCGAAGAAGTGCAACCAAATACACCTGATGTACACCAAAGTCCTCCAAGTTTCATTGGAATGGTACAAAATTTTCCTGATGATCAAAGGGTTACATCAAATGATGGCATGCCACCAAGTGACCCTGCAACTAAAGGAAAGGAGATAAATAGAAATACAGATGCTCCGATGGAACAAACAACAATGCAAAAGGGGAATAATGTTCAACAAAACACAAAGAATGAAGAGTTCAATCCAAGAATGCAGAAGCCCGTGGTTTTCTATCAAGGAAAAGAGGAGCCTGCCCCTTTCCTCGTGTCAGTTAGAATTTTCAGAAAAATGTTGCATAATTGTTTGATTGATTCTGGTGCATCCAGTAATGTAATGCCCCTGGATATATGTAGAAAATTGGGATTAGTCCCATTGCAGACAGACAAGAAAGTGACAACTACATAAAAACAAAGTTCTAGTTGTGGGAGAGCTGAATAACATTCATATGCAGTTGGCTTCAGATCCGCGAATCCAAAGTTGTATTGACATATCCGTTGTGGATATTCCGAAAGGATACGGTATGCTATTGAGTCGAGATTGGTCAAGAAAACTGAATGGATACACATAGCCACTCACTTCTCGCACATTTGGTTACCATGGAAGGGGATCGCAAATAAGATAAGGATAGAAAACACACCTAGGCTCTAACTGTTGATAACTGAATATGGTGAAGATAATGGGGTTTTGTTCATGGAAACAAGTTTGGGATCATATGTTCCCAAATCAGTAGAAATTTTGATGTTACAAGGTTACAATCAAGGAGGATGTCCAAAAGTGATACCCAAGTTCACCGAAGCACCAGTTGATGATAATCTAGAGCCAACACTGAATAAAGAGATGTTTGAAAACTTTAGGAACTTTGTCTTGAAGAGTGTTAAACAAGAAGTTGAATTGGGTAAAGATGCATGCATTCAAAATCTGCTGCTACCCAATTGGTGCAGAATCCATAATGCTTTCCATTCGGAAATTTCATGCACAATGTACAAAATTGCAATTGCAAAAGTATCAAAGATGGTCCCACAAGCATCAATGTCAAGAAATGTTGAAGAAATCATCAATGTCAAGAAATGTTGAAGAAATCATCAATGTTGAAAATTCATTACATATGGTGATTCCAATGCCACAATATAAAGAAGTTGAAAGTGAATATTAAAATTTTCAAGAAAAATGTGAGAAAGAGAGAAGAATCCAGAGTTGAATCTTCCCGTGCACAAACTAATGATCAAGCATGGACACTATTATTTGACGAATCCAAGTCGAAGAAAGGAAATGGAGCAGACGTCGAGCTGGTCAGTTCGAATTGGAGAAACTTATTTGGCAGCATATAGATTGCAATTCCCATGCACAAACAATGATTGGATTGCTTTGCTTCTAGCTATCTAGAAAGGTGCCAAGATCTTGCATGCGCGCGGAGATTCAGACAAGTTCGGAAACAATATACATGTCATGATAAAAGGTTAGGTCGTTATTGCAACAGAGTGTGGGACTTAATTGAAAGCTTTGACGCTTTCAACATTAAAAGAATATGTTGGGTAAACAATTCGGTTGCAAACTCACTAGCCCAATCTGCAAGTTCAGTAGAACCACTGGCCATGGAGTGTGTGAAGAAATTCACAGTTGAGCTAACTTTTGTACCATCAGTTCCTGACGTCACAAATTTTCAAGTGTTTGAAGATGATAAGCATATCCTGTATTTTTTGACAAGCGCGAGGGTCTTTGAAGCTCAAGTCATCGATGAAGGAGAACAACAAGCACAGTTCGAGATTGATGAAATAATGAATTTAAGGACGGACACAATTCCTAAGGGAATGATAGAGTTGGAAAGAATTTTCGACTCTAACAGATTGAGTGCTCTCAAGTACCAAACATCCGATGGAGGTGAATGCAAAAAGGTAAATATAGGAACAAAGGAAGATGTCAAGAATGTTTTTATTGGGAAAGTTTGTACGCCGGAGGAAAGATAAGGCATCCAAGATTTGATGAAAGAATTTCCAGATGTGATTGCATGGGGGATATGAAGATTTGAAGACATATCACACATCCCTCATCACACTTAAACCAGACAGTAAACCGTTCCAACAGAGACAAAGGCTGATAAATCCAATGTTGGAACCATTGATTCAACAAGAAGTTACTTTTGGCGAGGATAATCTTTCCAGTTAGACAGTCAATGTGGGTCGCTAACCTGGTTCTTGTTAGAAAGAAAAATGGAGAAATAAGATTGTGCGTGAATTTTCGGAATTTAAACAGAGCATCAGAGAAGGACAATTATCTGGTGCCATCCTTAGACGAAGTAATACAAGTCGTGAATGGATCTCAGATGATGAGTTTCTTAGACGATTATTCTGGATACAACTAGGTGATGGTTGAGGAGGACGATAGATTGAAAATTGCATTTACAACAAAATGGGGCACGTTTGCCTACAAAAGAATGCCCTTCGTTTTGATCAACATCGAGGCCACTTTTCAGAGGGCCATGGATTACGCCTTCAAAGATTTGGTTGGAAAATGCATTATTATATACATGGATGATCTCACTGTGTTTTCCAGATGCAGAGAGGACCATATAAATGATATAAGAAGATTTTTTCAAAGATGTAGAAGATTGGAATTTCATTAAATGTAATGAGCCCAACTCGGCTTTGCTATGACTTAGTAGCTTGTGCAACCATAAATAATAACTTTGCTAGAACGTATCACTTTATTTATATAATCAATTTCAAAAACATAATTTTCAATCCACTGACATAATATTTTCCAGCATATTATTTATTGAAAGAGTTTGGAAGAACATACATCGATTTATTTAAGGTAAATATTGATGAAGTAAAAACTTGATTTTCGCTCTATTGCCGACCACTGTAGTGATGACGGCAAACTATGCATCCAAGTCCTCACAAAAGTCGTAGTTACCATCCCGCGAATGCCAACAGACTGTTCACGCGGTATGTATTGCTGCTACGATGGCAGTCCAACATGCGTGGCAGCACTCTCTAGCACAGATGACAATATACGACACCCTCTTGCACCCACGGCTATTTTAAAATGAGTGCTGGGGTTCAGTCGACAACTTCAATGATTCCAACTGTCACGTCCAACAACCACACCCTTGCTGCGTTGTCAAAGACTACTCCAATGTGTCACAATTTGCCAATATAATCAACCCACCACGCATGAACAAAATTAAACAGCCACGGCTAAGTGAAGAAACATTGCCACTCTTCACACAATTCATTGAACATGGAGGTTCGATTCAAGTGTTGAAACACTGAATCAATTTTGCAATTCGATCAGACTTGAGAATTCTGGAAACCCTTATCAAATTGCTAGTCACTGTTTTTCGAAAATAATCTCAGATTCCTCAGCCACAGTATAAACAGGAAGGAATATATAACCAATTACTATACCTCAGCAGTAATTGCTTCACAATCTTCAGAATATCTACAATACTTCAGCTGTAGATGTCAAACCCTTATACTTTAGCAAGGGCACCAGAACCAAGAACTCAGAAATAGAGTCACTAGACAAAATAAGTTTTATCAAATAATCGGATGCCAATCCCAATGAAATGAGCTCATATTTTTAATCCATCCTTGGCCATAGTTTCCCAAAAAGAGCTTCAGTTCACAGCTTTTTTAAATAACAACTTCTAACTTATTATAATAATAAAGTACTATTATAATAATGTGGCTTTTCTATTAATTAATAAATATGAACTTATGCGATAAATCCCGCATCCACTGCTGATCATGCCAAACTGACATAGCCATCCACTGCACTGCCAAAAATAATAACTACCAAAAATAGACTTACTATAAATAGTAAATCCCCAGCCAAGGAAACTGCACACTGAATACTGGTCTGAAGCACTGACCACTGTCCATACCGCCCTGCCAGGAATAGAAACTGACCAATTGACTTACTAAAAATAGTAAGTCCAGACTTACTAAAAATAGCAAGTCTGCCAATTGGGACCCTCAGAACCAGGCATCAAATCACGAGGGTCGCGATGATGAGCTGACCAAGCCACTGCCAATACTTGCTAAAAATGGGGTCATCACATTAAACCCGAAGAAATGCATGTTCGTTGTCACCGGGAAAACTGTTAGGTCATATAATTTCAGAATGTGGAATCTCAATTGATCCTGAACGCATTGAAGCTATCTCCAAGACTGGTTTTCCGGCTAGTCAGAAAGAATTTAAGTCATTCTTTGGCAAAATCAACTTCGTGAGAAAATTTATAACTGGATTTGCCGAGATAGTCAAGTCTTTGAATGACATGTTGAAAAAGGGCGTGAAGATAGATTGGACACCTCTATCAAAGAGAGCGAGTGTTCGAAGAAATCAAGCAAGCTACTGTGGATGCTTCTGTACTGGTCTGCCAAGATTACACGAAGTCGTTCTACATATA
This sequence comes from Thuja plicata, assembly GCA_018584345.1. NCBI lineage: Eukaryota > Viridiplantae > Streptophyta > Pinopsida > Cupressales > Cupressaceae > Thuja > Thuja plicata. The sequence goes on along the minus strand of MU225903.1, from coordinate 1,998,942 downwards.
TTCCTTTGCTTCAAAACACACGTGTGCGGCTATCCTCACTCAGAGATCAGAGGAGAAAGATGAACACCCTATTGCATTCATGAGATCACCACTGAAGGATGCAGGATTGAGATACCCGAATGTTGAAAAACAAGCCTATGCTTTGGTAAAGGCGATAAAGAAATTCAGACATTATATTCTAAGGAGCAAGGTGTACGCAATAGTTCTTGATGCCGCAGTAAAGACATTGTTGATGTAAAATGAGTTAGGAGAAAGAAGAGGAAAATGGATTGCCATCATTCAGGAATATGACATGGAAATACAACTAGTGAGATTGGTTCGTGGACAAGCTCTGACACAGACAATTGCTACAACTGGACCCGAATTAGTGCAACAAGTGTATGTGTTGGAAGAGGTGTCTCCAGACGAATGGTATGATGACATTGTTTTCTACTTGCTGAATCATAAGGCCCCTTCCCATCTAAACCTGGTGCAGAAACGAGCATTGAGAATGAAAAGCCAACAATTCATGCTTCAAGGAGTTGTGTTATACAGGAAGAACCATGATGGTATCTAATTAAGATGTTTTGGAAAGGAAGAAGCAAAGCAAATTATAAAACATTTTCATAGTAAACCCAGAACTAGTCATGGAAGCAGTTTGGCAATAGCCCATCAAATCTCAAGGGTGGGATATTACTGGCTTACACTATTCAAGAACACATATATGAACATTTGAAGACCTGTCACACCTATCAAGTTGCTGCAGTACGCGAAAGAAATCTTGCCATGCTGTTGCAGCCTGTTATTGAAGTAAAGCGTTTTTTAAAGTGGGGGTTAGACTTTATTGGCCCGATTAATTTGCCATCTTCAGGACAACACAAGTACATCCTGACTGCTATAGATTACTACACAAGATGGTCGAAGGCTCAATCTCTTAAACAATACACAATTGATGTGGTCATCAAGTTCCTTGAGGAGAATATCATTACCCACATCCTCAATTTGTCAGACATGTGTAATGGTCTTGCCTAGAACTGTGAATAAGGCACTGCTGAGTAGTGTTGTGAGGTTTTCACACCATCGCTCCATTACAAATGGGGACCTCCTCTTTTTGCTTTGGCCGTAGTAGTGGTCTTAGGTGGTCTTTGTTGGTGGCAATTTTCAAGTCTCCAAGTTTGAGAGATGAGTTTGAGCAACTTTGGCTCGCTGGGTAGTCAAGTCAGTCAGAGATATGAGCGAGGGATGGGCTAAGCTAGTCAAGGAGGTGAAGTTGAAATCAAGGGATTTGTGATGTCCCCATTTAAGCAGGTGTCTGGGACACGCCATTGTAAGCCCATCATTGCGACTCTCGTGGACTAATGGATTGATTTGGGGGTCTCTGGTTGAGAACTTACTATTTATAGTAAGTCTATTTTTGGCAGTCTCCATTTGTGGTAGTGTCTGAGCAATTGACTTGGCAGAGCAGAGCATGTGGTCTTGGTTCAAAAACTTAGTTCATGGAGTGATTATAATTAATTAACTTTATCTTAATTAATTATAATGCGGAAGCTTATTATAAAGTTAAGTTATTAAATTAATGGTGGCTTTATATCATATGCTTGATGCATTTAAGTTGGAGGAAAGTCAATTGATTGTTTTTATTATTCAATGATAATAATAAGTTATGTGAAGCCATGAAGACTAAGTTATGTGAATTGTCTTCTTCAAGCTGGAAAATTCAAGTCTTCTTGGAGAAGGCATTGTCTTTTTAATGCAAAAATCGAATCAGCTTAAAATGGAAGAATTAGGGTTTGGTTTTGATAGTTGAAGAATTGGAAATTCTTCTATGATATTGCACTTTGAGTGGGTTTATCTTTGCCTGCGAATTGTGCTAAGAATTCAATCAGCATTGAGGAGTTAGAGGATAAATGTTTGGGGTTTGAGGCCATTGAAGAAGATATAGACTGGAGCTAGCAGCCGCCATCCTTAAGGAGTTTGACATCGGTTTTCGCTTGTAGCGCGAACACTCTTCATTAGCTGCCGTCCTTGCTATTAGCCACGACCAACATTGAAACCATTGGAGAAAATAAATAGGTTTCATTTAAATAAATTTGTTTGCATTGGTTTGTGGCATTTAATGAGAGCATTAAATAATTTTGATTTCAATAAGAAATTACAGATGTTTGAGTGTGATACTTGCTTTGCATAAAAGTATAGATACATTTGTTGTGTAAATTGCATTCTCTTATATTTTGAAAATACAAAAAAAACCATATATATGCAAAAATATTAAAAATTACAAATTCCAGAGACAAGAAATTGTTTGCAGTTCAATTCAAACTTAGAGTCGAGTCAATCTCTTTACAATGGTATCAGAGCAGTTTCCTGCCAGCTTGCAGGAAATTAGGTTCATTAATGCAGGGAGATAGATTTATTCCGGGATATCATTATACACGCAAGGGAAGAAATTCTCCACTTGGTGAACAAGAACATGGAAATATGGGAGAGAGATTTCCAGGCAATGCAGGGAATGATGAGGACAAAGAGTTTAGAGCAGTATTCAGGGATATTGCACATAGCCAATAGGAGTTGGCAGCTAGACATCATCAGATGGCCACTGTCTTGCAAAACCTTTTTGACTCTCTTTAGTGGATTTCTTTGCCCAGAGACCGTAGGAAAGATAGAGGCACTAGTAGTATCTCAGTTAGCTCACACAGGTCTAGAGCTGATCCTACAGGTACTCATGACAAGCCTTTGCGTCCTACTTTCTTGAGGCTAGATTTAGATATGGGTGGTGCTGAGGAGGAAGTATCTTTTATAGATGATGTGTTGGCTTTACATGCTGAGTGGGATGCTTTACCACATGAAGTAAAGCAACATTTGAATTTTGACTGGTTTATGAGCCAGAAGAGGGATCGTTCTAAAGGTAGAACAAATGGAAGGAGGAGGCATGTAAACCATGATTTGAAACAGGCAACCAACAAGTTAACTTTAACTCATTTTGATGGGAGCGGTAAAGTGACAACTAGAGCGTGGATTCACAAGCTTGATACTTATCTCTTTGCGTCCTATGTGTGAAGAGGACGCTATCTGGTTTGCTGTGTTGCATTTGGATGGCATAGCCCATGATTGGTGGTACCATGGGTTAGTTTCTCTACATCATGATCAGATTGTTTTATACCAGGAGTTTGTGGATAGATTTGACTGGAAGGACCCAAAGTCCTATTTCCGCGAGTTAGCACAACTCAAGCAGACTGGCAGTTTGGAGGCCTTCATCAGTGAGTTGCAGCGGATTTCAGTGATGGTGTATGACATTTCAGAGAGGAGGCGTGTGATGCTGTTTATGGAGGGGTTATGTTTTTATTGCAGGGGTCCATATGATGAGAAACATGAGTGTCCTTTGAAGCCTAAGGGTAGAAATAGGCTTATGGACTGGCTTTATGAGGATGAACATAGTTATGATTTTGAGGGACAACCAGTTGATCATGAGGAAGAGAGTTATGAAGAAGCAGTTAATGATGAAAAGGTTGATGAGGATTCCAACCTTACAGTAGTATACCTCTCAAGCATGAAGAAAGAGGGATCTTTCATGATGCGGGGCCTCTTAGTAGGGCAGAGTGTTATTGCATTGTTGGATACAGATGCCACCCACAATTTCATAGATTCACGATTGGTATCTAGGAGAGGCATACAAACATAAGAATTTGAAGGTATTAGAGTTAAGGTGGCTGATGGCAAAGTAATGAGAATCGGATTCGGCAAGGCTAAATCGAATCGAGAATCACCCATGAATCAGAATTGAATCGCCCATGAATCGGCAAATTAAAAAACCCCTTAAAATTTAGAGATTTTAACAATTTTAAACTTATTTCATGCACCCTTTATTAACTTAAACACACTATAACATCATCAAATAGAAGCTAACATACATAAACAAGGAATATAAATGATAAATCCATCACATGCGTTACACGTAAAATGTAAATTGTAGCTGAAGTAAATAGAAATCATAGGATCATAATGAGTCAAATCATAGAATGTATGTAAGATGAAGATCCATAAGACATCAAATCATAAATGTATGTAAGATGAAGCCATGAAACCTATGTCTATCAGTATCTGTAAACAAAATGAAAAACAAGGCTCTAGCTCAATCTTCATCATCATCCTCAAGCTCAGCCGCAACCTTAGCCTCAGCCTTAGCCTCAGCCTCAGCCTCAGCCTCTGCCTCAGCCTCTGAGTATCCTGTCTCTCAGTGCCCTCTACAAAGGCGTCTAAGATAGGTCCTAGAGGACTGTTGAGCCATAGCCCCTGCATGTAAGATGGGCTCACGAACAACACCACTACGGTCTGTGTCGGTGCGTGCGCGTGTGAGTCTGCTAGTGCCTGAACGTGCTCTAGCCGCCTCCTCTGCAATGGCCATAACCTCAGCCTCTCTATCTACTTGGTCAACCCACTCTTGGTCTGCCTCAGTGAAGACCGGATCCACAGCCTCAGTGAGCCATTCTGATTGTGGATCAATCTCCTCTAGAATGATCAGAGAGGAGTCAACGCCCAAAATCTGTCTGATCCTAAGACGGAGGTTGTAATGAACAAAGACAAGATCATTCAACCTCTGCATAGACAACCTATTTCTCCTCTTTGAGTGCATATGCTCGAACATAGACCAACCGCGCTCATGTCCAGAAGCGTTGCTTGGCTGACTCAGAATCCGGACGACAATTTTTCGAAGTTTTGGGGTTGTGGACCCAAACATTTGCCACCATCTATCTGAAATAAGGGAAAACAAAAACAATTAGTCTCAGTTACAACTTTAAAATTACAAAATCAAAAATTAAAATGCACAACTTTTAAGTCAAACTTAAGATTCAAGAATATATTATTTTTACCTGGCTGTATTGTTGTCCGAGCATCTATGGCTATCCTGCTAGAGAAAATTGGCCCTTCTTTATTATTGAATATGTCTAGCTCGATGGTTGCAGCTGCGCTATCCTCATCACTACTTAACCTCTGAATCACTGTATATAGGCCGGTGTAAACCTCCTCATCCGCCTTGAAGTCAGGACGGAAACAGAATGCTAGATTCAGATAGTAAGCTGCTGCATGGATGGGTTGGTGGAGCTGATTCTACCATCTCCTATCAATGATCTCCCAAATAGGGGCATACTTCTCATGCACTCCTGCATACTGGGCTCTAATGGCCTCCTTGGCCCTATCCATGCCCTCATATATGTAGCCCATAGAGGGCTTCTCCCCATCAGCAGTTCGTAGGAGCAATACGAGGGGCTCCGTGACCTGCATATAATGTAAAAACAACATGAGTCAAAACTTAAATATAAAACTAAAAGTAAAACTAAATCACTAAACAATTAAATAATATATCCTAAATGTTAAATTGTAAGAAATTTACCTCAAGGATTTCTTTAGCAGGTTTCCAAAAACCATCCCCATCAAAGATGCAATTTGCCACATCTACCCCTGCAGTGGTCGTAGCATAGGAAGATGCAGTCCACTCCCGACCAACAAACATTCTCCTCAGTTCTGCCTTTGATGTCAACAAGGATTGCAGTGTGATAAAATTTGAGGCAAACCTCATGATGCCTGGACGAGCTAACTCCTTGCCCCCTGTGTAGTCCCTTATTGTGCTAAGGACGAATGCATGATTGTAGATAAACTTGCATATACTTTTGGCCCTTTCTACGCATGATTTGACCCTTTCTACGCATGATTTGACCCACTCAAGCTTGCCAATTTCCTCCAACATGAGGTCAAGGCAATGTGCCGCACAAGGAGACCAAAATATGGTGGGATGCCTCTCCATCAAAAGTTGACTTACAACAATTTTAAATTAATTAGAAATTTAAACATGTTAGGAAACTTAGAATTAGAAAAGCTCAAATAAATTTATTTTCAAAACTTGAAAAGTTAGAAGTTTACCTGCAGCAACATAACTTGCTGCATTATCCGTCACCACTTGCACCACATTTTCTTCCCCCACCTCTTCTATGACTTCCTCAATAACCTCACATAAGTATGTGACATTTTTTATATGAGCGGAAGCATCAATAGATTTGAGGAACATGGTATATCCTACAAAACAATGAATTATCATGGATCATCAATAAATTAGCAATCAACAAATCAAAATTTAAATTATTCAATCACGATTCACAATTCACAATGCATGTGGGAAAGTAGAATGATAAATCACCTCCACAGGAAACAAGAAAATTGAGGAGTGTTCTATTCTTCCTATCTGTCGAACCATCAGTCATGATGGTGCAACCCTTTTCGATCTACTCCTTTCGGTGGTCCGCAAGCTCAACCTTCATATCCTCTACCATTTCATCTAAAAGGTATCCACTCAACTCAGTCTCAGTTGGGGCTTTAAACCCCGGACCACAAATAGCAACCTCATCTATCATGTTCTGCCAATAAGGAGCCCTGTCACAAATAGATTATGATTAGAAATTTAGATGACAAATCATTATGTAAAGTGAATCTATGATTAAACAAGTAGATATAATTAAAATTTAACTTCAAACTTAAAGAAAACAAATAAAAAAGAATCAATTACCTGACTGCAATAAATGGAATGTTGCAAAAGTACCAAAATTTGCAAATTTCTTTTCTGGCAACATCATGAATCTCCCTATTCAAACCCATGCCCTGAAGCGTGGGTTGTGAGCCAGGAGTAGTGCGGGGCACAAAGTAACTATCCAATCTGTTCTTCCGCACTCTAGGCTGCAATAGGCGGCTGGACTCATTCTCAATATAAGAACGACTAGCACTAGTATCAACACTAGCACGAACACTAGCACTAGGATGAAAATGAGGCCTGGAAGAACCCTCTCCAACACAACCTACGGATGCGGAGTCAGATGCAGGTGTAGATGCGGCTATGGGAGCATGGGAGCCAATAGCCCTTAACCCTTCAAGTTGCCTTTTCTTATTTATTTTGTCTTGTTCAAATTTTTCTAATGCCACCATACAAGTGCGTTTTGCCTCAGGAGTTTGTTTAGTGCAAATTGTGATATCATGTCCAGATATGGCAACAATGTGGATTTTGAATCTATAAATGCCACCATAATTTATTTCTTTACAAAACATACATTTTGTTTGAAATTTTGTTCTTCCAAGAAGTTTTTCGGTATATTTTCAACATTCATCTTTTTTACCCATTGTTGAAAATGAAGTTTAAGGCTGCTGCAATTAAGAAAATTCAAATAAAACCTCAAAGTTTGAAACTAATTTACAAAACAACAAAGCCTACTTTGCAATTTAGTGAAACTAAAAAACATTCAAGATTTGCAAATGAAAATTAACAAAAAATGAATGATAGACTAACATACAAAAAAAAAAAAGAACACTTACCTCTTGCAAATGATTTGAGGAGTGTTGTTATTGACTCCTTAATGCTCCCAATAGAATCTATGGCCTCCCCAAATCGATTTTCGATCTCTTTGGTGCTCTTCCTTCTTGCTGGTTGCAAACTTGTGTTTTCTCTTTTCTCTTCTTCTCTCTCACTTTTCCTCTCTTCTACTCATGCTATGCAAATAAAAGACCCTTTAGGGTTATAAGAAAGAGGAAAGACACAAAAAAACATAAAAAAAATAAGTGGTTATTTTTTATTTTTTTGCCTTGACTTCAAGTGAAGCCGCGCGGTTGATTCATGCCGGTTCCCGCATGGCGATTCAGGCGGTTTTTGGATGAATCACTTGAATTGGCGATTCACGCCAAAAAACCGCCGATCTAATTCACTGCTCCAAAAAAATGGGGAGGGTGAATCAAATTGCTGAACCAACGATTCCGGCGATTCAGTGGCGATTCTCGTTACTATGGATGATGGTTACACACTTAAGTGTGACAAGATGATTCCTGATCTTCCAATAAAGTTGAACAATTATGAATTTAAGACTGATTTTTATGTTGTAGATATGGGAGGTACTGATTTGGTTTTGGGCATGAGCTGGTTACATTCTATTGAGACCTTTTATCTCAGCTTTAAGGACATGGAGATGAAGTTTGAAATTAATGGAAATAAACATATTCTTAAGGCAATCAGAGAGGAGAATTTGAGGATGATCTCACTTAGACGTATGTAGCGTCTCATTAGTCATGATGCAGTTGAGTGGGCAGCAAAGTGTAGATTACTACCTACACTAGATGAGACAGGTAAATCAGTTTATAACCTTGACATACAGGAGCTTAGAACTAAGCATTCTAAAGTGTTTAGTGATTTACCACATGACAGGCCACCTGACAGAAGCATTGAGCAAATCATTGAGTTAGAGGAGGGCACTAAGCCCATCATGATTACTCCTTACCAACACCCTCGGCACTTGAAAGATGAAATTGAGAAGACAATTTAGGAGCTGTTATCTATGGGACATATTTGGCCGAGTAAGTCCCCTTTTGCTTCATTAGTTGTTTTGGTGAAGAAAAAGGATGGTACACTCAGAATGTGCATTGATTACCGAATGTTAAATAAGAGGACAATAAAAAATTGGTATCCTATCCCACACATTGATGAGCTGATAGACGAGTTGCATGGTGCATCTTTCTTCTCTAAAATTGATTTGAGGTCCGGATATCATCAGATTAGAGTTTAGGAGGACATAGAGAAGACAACTTTTAGATGCCATTGTGAACACTTTGAGTTTTTAGTCATGCCTTTTGGATTGATTAATGCTCCAACTACTTTTTAGTCCACTATGAACAGGGTCTTCCACAACCCGTTGAGGAGATTTGTTTTGGTCTTCTTTGATGATATTTTGGTGTATAGTAAGACGTGGAATGATCATCTTTCTCATTTGGATATAGTGTTGGATATCTTGGATAGGGCTTCTTTGTATGCAAAGGAGTCTAAGTGTGCTTTGGGTATGACAGAGTTGCTATACCTTGGTCATATTATCAGTTTAGAGGGAGTTCACATGGATCCTGATAAGGTTCGTGCTATACTTGATTGACCTACTCCAGGGAACTTGACACAGCTTAGAGGTTTTATTGGTCTGTGTGCTTTCTACTGCAGATTTGTTGCTAGGTTCTCTCGTCATGCAACCCCTCTTACTGATTTGACTTGTAATGGTGCTTTTGAGTAGACCTCTTAGGCACAAGAGTGCTTTGAGAAGTTCAAGCAGATTATGACATCATGCCCGGTTCTAGCGATGCCAGATTTCACTAGACAGTTTGATTTGCATTGTGATGCTTCTGGTGAGGGTATTGGTGCTGTTCTTTCCTAGGATCACCATCCCATTGTTTTTGAGAGCAGGAAGCTCAGGGGCCTTGAGAAAGCTTTTAGTGTTTATGACAAGGAAATGTTAGCCATAATGCATGCTTTGGCTAAGTTTAGGCAGTATGTTGGTAGTAAGTTTTGCATTAAAACTGATCATAATAGCATGAAGTATTTCCTTGGACAACGAGATCTTAATGAGAGACATCAAAAGTGGGTCAACAAATTTCAATCTTATGGTTTTGACATCTCTTATATTAAGGGTACTCAGAATGTGGTTGCTGATGCACTTTCTCGGAGGCCTCAGTTATGTGCTATGTCTGAGATATCTGAGGATTGGAGACGCTTGGTCATTGCTGATTATGCAAGAGATCAGTGAGCGTCTAGTATTGTTGATGGGTCTATACAGGACAACAGGTATACTCTTGTAAATGAGTTGATCATTTACAAGGAGAGGGTATTTCTGGTTCCAGGATCGAGTGTTAGGCAGGTGGTGTTGAGGGCTTTCCACGATTCTCCTTTAGCTGGACACCCTAGGTTCTTCAAATTCTACAGGCAGGTTCGGGAGAGATTCACATGGAAGGGCCTGAAGCCTGATGTGTAGCAGTATGTTAGAGAGTGTTCTGTTTGTCAGCAGAACAAGCAGGAGCACACATATCTAGCTGGTTTACTGCTGTCACTTCCCATTCCTGAGCGAAAGTGGGAATGCATTTCTATGGACTTCATTGTGGGCTTGCTTAAAGCCCAAGGTAGAGATTGCATATATGTGGTAGTTGATCGTCTCACAAAATATGCTCACTTCTTTTCGATCACTACTACATTTTCAGCGACACAGGGTGCAGAGTTATTTTTCCGAGAGGTTTTCAGATTTCATGGTTTACCTCGAAATATTGTGAGTGACTGAGATAGCCGTTTTATGAGTTACTTCTGGCAGGAGTTGTTTAGGTTATGTTGGATTGAGTTGACCTCGAGTACTAGTTACCACCCTCAAACTGATGGTCAGATTGAGATTGTTAATAAATGGATGGACGGCTATCTTCGGAACTGTGTCAGCACAACAGAGAGCTTGGGTGAAGTGGATATACTTGTGTGAGTATTGCTATAATTCCACTCACCATATGTGTATTTGCATGACTCCTTTCAAAGCTCTGTATGGGTATGATCCTCTGAGTTTCATGGATTTGCTAGTCAGTGATAGCAGGGTCCCCAGTGTAGGTGATTTGCTGCAGGACAATCAAGATATAATGGGTACTCTGCAGGATAATATTCAGAGAGCTCAGAATCAACAAAAGTAGTATGCTGATCAACAGAGAGTTGCTCGCTCTTTTCAGGTTGGGGATATGGTATATTTGATGCTGCAGCCTTTCAGGCAGTCATCTATTCGGAAGAGCGGAGTTGAGAAGCTCAAACCTTGTTATTATGGTCCTTTCCGTGTTGTCAGACAGGTAGGCGAGGTAGCTTATGAGCTTGATTTTCCGGAGGACAAGGTGCATAATGTATTTCATGTGTTGCGCCTCAAGAAGGCGTTAGGCCGGCATGTTGTACCATCTTCTATTTTGCCACCACTGGATGATGAGGGGAAGTTAAAGTTGATTCCTGAGGCTATATTGGAGACCTGAGAGAGGCATTTGCGTCGGCGAGTCATCAGGGAGTTTCTGGTGAAATGGCAAGGTTTACATGTTGAGGATGCCACTTGGGAGTCAGAGGATATTCTTCAGCATCCAGGATTGCGATTGCTTGAGGACAAGCAATCTTGGGGAGGGAGGACTGTGATGTCCCCATTTTAGTAGGTGTCTGGGACACGCCATTGTTAGCCCATCACTGCGATCCTCGTGGGCTAATGGATTGATTTGAGGGTCTTTGGTTGAGGACTTACTATTTATAGTAAGTCTATTTTTTCGTAGTCTCCATTTGTGGCAGGGTGTCTGAGCAATTGACTTGGCAGAGTAGAGCATGTGGTCTTGGTTCAGAATCTTAATTGATGGAGTGATTATAATTAATTAAGTTTATCTTAATTAATTATAATGTGAAAGCTTATTATAAAGTTAAGTTATTTAATTAATGGTGGCTTTATATCATATGCTTGATGCATTTAACTTGGAGGAAAGTCAATTGATTGTTATTATTATTCAATGATAATAATAAGTTATGTGAAGCCATGAAGACTTCAAGTTATGTGAAGTGTCCTCATCAAGCTGGAAAATTCGAGTCTTCTTGGAGAAGGCATTGTCTTTTTAATGCATAAATCGAATCAACTTGGATTCATTATGACTTTGACATTTTATGATGAAAATTACTTAGTTTCGAATAGAAGAATGAGGGTTTGGTTTCGACAGTTGAAGAATTGTAAATTCTTCTCTAATATTGCGCTGAGTGGGTTTATCCTTTGCCTGCGAATTGTGCTAAGAATTTGACAGCATTGAGGAGTTAGAGGATAAACGTTTGGGGTTTGAGGCCATTGAAGAAGATATAGACTGGAGTTAGCAACCGACATCCTTAAGGAGTTTGACATCGGTTTTTACTTGTAGCGTGAGCACTCTTCATCAGCAGTCGTCCTTCTTGCTATTAGCCACAACCAGCATTGAAACCGTTGGAGAAAATAAATAGGTTTCATTTAAATAAATTTGTTTGCATTGGTTTGTGGCGTTTCATGAGAGCATTAAATAATTTCGATTTCAATAAGAAATTACAGATATTTGTTTGTGATACTTGCTTTGCATAAAAGTATAGATAAATTTGTTGTGTCAATTGCATTCTCTTATATTTTGAAAATGCAAAGAAAACCATATATATGCAAAAATATTAAAAATTACAAATTCCAGAGACAAAAGAAATTGTTTGCAGTTGAATTCAAAGTTAGAGTTGATTCTCACGTTCTTTACATGATTTGTGATGAAATAAGTCGGAATTTTTTGAAAATCCTTGTTCCAGTTTCAATTTCATCTTAGAAAGTCAGGTAAGGATGTGGGAGATAAAACTAATGGAGGCGAGTTGATTCCTGAATTTTGGCTAAGTCTGGAGTTTCTTAAAAACTCCCAAAATCTAAAATCTTTATTATAACTCCTATGAACCTAAAACCACTCTCAAACATCCTGACAATACTTATATAAAATATAACTTAAAGTATATGAAATTAAAAATCTGTCACTTGTACTTAAATGTTATATTTTGTATAAATCCTTTGCCCTCTTAGCAGCAAGTCGACACAGAGAAAATTTTGGACCACTTGGTTGAGCCCAAGGCAGGTTAGAATTCTGACCTCCTTGCAGCACAATGAGCCCAAGTCAGGTCGAAATTCCGACCTCCTTCGGGCTCCATTAGTGCAAACATTTGTTGATGTTCGCCCAGTGCACAAAATTTTGCAAGTCGAACCAAAAACCAACACTTAGGCATTTTGAAGGCCACTTAACTTGGCCGAGCCCAAGTGAGGTCAAAATTCTGACCTCCTTGGGGCTCATTTAGCCTAGCAATGTCGAAATTCTGACCTTGGTAGGGCTCCATGTTTACAACGTCTCTCATTTGTCCAACTTTCAAGCACAAGATCTTACAACTCGAACCTTGAAGGGATCGATAAGTTTAGCTAAGGGCATGATGAGAATCACGAAACCAACTTAGTGCTGATGGTGAAATTATGGAAAGGAAAAGTCAATTTGTTGACGAAAAGAAATTGATTGGAGTGAAAGTGAAATCAGATTGAGTGAGGAAGTCAGGAAGTGTGATCAACACTTAGTAAAATTTTGGAGACTCAAACTTGAGTTGGCCTAAGTGAGGTCCGAATTCCAACCTCCTTGGGGCTCAATTATCCCAAGCAAGGTCAGAATTACGACCTTCTTTGGGCTCTATAATCAGAACTTCTCAAATCTCATCCTTCACTTAGAGAAAATCAAAGTTTGGAGAAGAGGGTTTAAGTGTCGATGAAGTGAAATATTTTGAGTGTTGTGATTTAAAATCTCGGAGTAAGATGATTAAGTAATTCAAAGAGCAGCTTGATGAGAAGAGGCAAGAATGTTGAAATGGTGAAGAGGATGACAAAATGAAGTCCAAACTTGAATTGAAATAGCGAGGAGTGATAAAGTCTTATTGGAAGATGAATTGGGAATCCCTAAAATTGAAAGGTTTAAGATCAAATACTTTGGACTTGAGCCCAAGTGAGGTCAGAATTCCAACCTCCTTGGGGCTGCATTATGAGCCAAATCGAAATCATGTGAGCCTAAAGTTCTCCAAGTTCTGCCCAACTCCATGTCCAACCACCTTCCTCAACTTGTCCAACTCATGAACAAAATCAGAATATTTGAGAAGTGATGTTGGCATTTGCTTGAATGATGTGCTGAGTTTTGTGATTAAAATCTGAAACCTTAAGACCAAGATCAATCGATTGGGGTGCTGAGTGATTGATGAAACAAAAATCTGAGTTTGATGCAAGAAAATGATAAAAATTAATTGCAATTCTGAATAGAATTCACAAGGAATCGGGAGATCCGACTGGAGATCGAATGGAAAAGGGGACTGTGATTTGAATTGTTAAGTTTGGAAGAAGAAAGAACAACTACCTTGGATTTGAGCCCAAGGCAGGTCGGAATTCCGATTGGGCCTCAATGAACCCAAGAAAGGTTGGAATTCCAACCTCTCTCAGGCTCCAACATTGGTCAACTTGAAAACAGATGTGCTACCCTTTGACAATTTCGCCTTCACTTCCCAATTACAAGTCAACCTCTGCATTCCAAACAATTTGATCAAACAAAGAAGACCTCTTGTTAGGGGTGAAATATTTGTGAACCAAGAAAATGGCTAAATCACCAAGGAAAATCAGATTTACAAGGAGTACGAACTTGCAGACTTAAGTGAAAATCAGAACATGAAGTTTGTAGAAGACTAAGTGGAGGCTTTAAAACCACACCTTATTGGGGCAGATTCACATAAACTTGGATTTACACACCCAGATTTTTGGTCTTAACCACCAAAATAAGCATCTGTAATGACATTTGAAATGGGAATTGAAGTAGAATTGGGATTTGTTTAATGTTGATGCATGGACTAGTTCAAATGCAACTATAATGCTGGGATTAGGTAGAATGCTTTATATTGTTTATACTCACCATTTTGTGAATTTAATGCAAGCATCTTCTTGTTTATGCAAGGTGGGAGATGGGATCCAAGAAAATGGCAAGCAAGCATGTTTTCCAGAGGTGTGAGCATGACTTCTAGAGAGTTCGAAATGAAGACTTCAAGCACCAACAAGTTGCAAGTGGTTCATCGAGAAGACAAATCAAGATGCAAGTGAGATGGTGTTCGAGATCAAGGTCAAGGCATCAAAGGACATCAAGATTTTATGTACAAAATGGCTCAATGAGAAGGTTTCCAAACCAAATTTCAAAGATGGAGATGTGGAACCAAAACAAGGATTGCAAGATAAGAATGTTGATGTGGCGCTTATCCATTTCCAACCAATCAGAAAATTCAAGTTTGCATGTGCTAAGGATCAACGAATCATATTGTGCTAAGTGTACATGTGGAAGGCATCTAATGCCTCTACCTAATCTATTTTCTCATTGGCTCTCAAAAGTATTGTAATTTTCTTACTGGCCCACAAGGTGGTGCCTTCATGTAATTGGATGAGCATTTAATGATTGTAGCAGTTAGGTAGGTTAGGACAGTGTTGGCATAATCTTGGCCCTTGATCTTGAATTGATCTTGGCCCTTCATTGTAATTGAACAACTATAAAAGGCCAAGGCCTTCTCATTTGTATCTCAATAGAATAGAGTAGATTAGGAGAGGAGACTTGTTGAAATTGTTGCCATAATGCTATCAAAGTAATTGTTGATTCATTGTTGGTCTTCATGGTGGATTACTTGTGTTTCTTTGGAGTATTGCATGGTTTCTACATTTCCTCGCTTAGATTAGGATTTCATTTCATGTTGATTAGAAATAGTGTTTAGTTTTATGGAAGACATTTTGGATGCATCTTTGGTGAGCTTGCTTATACCAAACCACTAGCTGCTTGTTGATTGTAAGTACACCTTGCGTGGTTGAATGACATATTTATGAACTTTACTTTGATTATTGCTTGCACATTGATATGCATCGATGGATGGTGTTAATGGAATGGTGATAGTTTGAACATCTTACATCTACCTTAGGAGATCACACTAGTTTGGTTGATGTCGATGACTAAACTAAGTCTAGTAGAGTCACAAAGACATTCACAATTCCTTGCATCTAGGAGTAGATTAGGTTCTCTGAACCCTTTCCTTTGCAGTTTGTTGGTTGGAAGAAGTTAAAGTCAAGTTGATATTCATTGAATGAACAACGTAAGTCCCTTTGTGATAACCAACATATCACATCAAAATAACTGAGTTAAGTCCACATTAAGAAGGAACCTTTAGGTTGTTTCATTTGATCACACAATCCATATACATTGTTTAGCATATGAGCATCCTTATTCAAGAGAGGATTCGATGTTTGATGTTTCATCCTCAAACGTTGAGTGTTTCATCCTACATGTTGTAGTGGCATAAAACTCACATCAACAAGTAGTATGACAAGGGTTTCGTCCTGACAACCGTGGAACTCCTCAAGTTGGTGTCTTAGTTGTTTCCGACATTCGTTTAATGCTTTTGACAGATAAATTGATTGATGCCCTTCCTTTGCACAACCCACGTATATATACTAATCCCTTCTAAAGTTGGCGCCAAGAAGAACCTCCGCAAAGTCGGTTAAAGAGGAAACCATTACAAAAGGTAATTCAGCCTTAATAAAATTATTTAATAGTTACACTTAATAATAATTTGATTTATTTATTTGATAAAAAGGCAAATAAATGACTTGGCTGACCTAGTGTCTAACCAGGGTCATTAGAGTCTACCTTTCCCAGGTGTTGCTTGTCCTTCAACAACTTTAGATTTGGATCCACACCTTCCCACATTTCCACATCTATATCCTCATCGGAGATTATCTCTATATAGTGTATCTGTCCTTTTCCCAAACACCTATTCCCTGGTTGCCATGATTCTCTGCATGTGAAGCATAGCTTTTTCCTTCGCAAGTTGTTTTTAGGTACCTCCACTTCATTTGGGTTAGGAGGTAGCCTATTCTTCTGAAAAGATATCTTTGATTGCATAGTAGATGCTTGCTTGGAACTCAGTTTGTCCTAAGTCATTGAATCTTCAAAACCCAAAGCTCTTTCAATGGCTCTTGCAATGAGCTTGGATCAATACCCTTACTAAACCTTTAAGGGGCTTAGCTAAGCTTTCCAAGAAGAAGACTATAAGCCTTTTCTTTGACATATTGGAAATCATTACCGCAAGTGATTGAAATTCTGCTACATAGTCCTCCACCTTACCGTCTTGCTTAAGCTATGCCAACTACCTAAAATGGGTCTCTGGATCCTTCCTATTGAACCTTTCTATCAAACTTTGGTTGAAGTCCTCCAAGGTGGTAATAGAATAATGCCCTTGGGTTATCATGCCATGTTACCGCCATATACGAGCCATTCCTTCAAAATGCAAGGTGGCGAATTTGATAGTCTCTTCTTCAAACATTGGATTCAAGGAAAAATTTGTCTAATTGCTGCAACTATGCCCTTATTGAGAAATTACCAGCACCATAAAATGTAGGAGTGATGATTTTACCCATATGGTACTGAATGACTTTCCTTTCTTTATAACTCCTCCTATGCCTAGTCCTTGTCTTCATCTCATAAAATTCAATGAAGGTCACGTGTCTACATACAAGAATGCTTAAGGCATTGGATTCATCATGACTGCCATCCATTTCATCTCCTTGATCAGGTTGCTCTTCCTCATTGCTTTCTGCGCTCTCTTTTTCTAGAAATTTGGCCCTAAAGGTTTTTGTATTTGCTGAGGCCTTCTCACCACCAACTGAAACCTTCTCACCACTAGAGCTGCTCCCTTCAGTGCCCATTTTTATGGTCCTTCCAGTACTTAGTTGCTGTTCTTTCCTCCTAAAAATTGAACCATCTATACCATGGCATCCCTCACTCCAATATGGATCTCTCTGATCTTCCTAATGAATTCTGGGGGATTTGCTTCTTCCCTATTACTGATTCCTTTTTCTTTTCCCTTTGCTCGTATCTATGATCCTTGTTACTCATCATTCCACAGGCTAGCAAAATGTCAAGCTCTGTTACTACTGAAATAAACCAGCTTATGCAGTTTTACTATTCTTAATTACAAATGAATTCGCAGTAGTATTCTCCGAGTTTAGAAAGGAAATTTTGCAACTTAAAATCTACTACTTAGATTAATATCATTGAGCCAACACAAAATTAACAGTTTCAGAAAGTTGTCTTAGTTGATATTCACCAGTTCAGTCCATAATCATTTAGGTGCATCCATGCAATATCAGGTATTTGTGATATACTGACACAATCAGAATTCATACATCACACAACCTATTCAATCAACATATAGACATGGCTTTAGGTCAGAATTGTGAAAGTGTTGCTTAGATGTATAATCAATCTCTGTGAAGGTAGAGATGAATGTCCTCAATCTTCCCCACATTCGTGCCACTGACTGGTATTAATGAAGTTGATGAATAGGTCAGATGCTTGTGTTCAAAACTACAAAGACGCAAGCAATTATGGCTATCTTGTGCAACTTGCCTTATACTTGATCTGATCTGTTATATTAAGTGATTTCCCTCCTACACTATCGCAGGGCCTTGATACTTCAAAATATTCCTGTATCCAACTCCTCAATGCGTCAGACCTGTGTAATGGTCTTGCCCAGAATTTCGAATAAGACAACGTTGAATAGTATGACATGGGTTTCATCCTGCCAGTCAGGGAACTTTTTCAGGTTGATGTCTAAATTATTTCCTGCATCCATTCAATGCTTTTAAGTTTTAACAAATAAACTGATTGATGCCCTTCCTTGCCCCAACACATGTATATATACAAATTCCTTCTAAAGTCGGCCCCAGTAAGAACCATTCCAAAGTCATTTAAAGAGGAAACTGTTACAAAATGTTAAGCCGACCTTAATAAAATTATTTAATAGTTACTCTTTTAAGGAATATGATTTATTAATTTAATAAAAAGGCAAATAGATGACCTGCCCGACCTAGTGTCTAACCAAGTTCATTACATTAGCTTATGCCTCTGATGTGTTTACTTCCTCATATTTTACCCTCTTAAATGTGCCTGAGTTGGGATTTTTGGCTCCCAAGAAAGATTTTCTCTTCTAAGTTTTTTTAGGTTGTCATAAGTCTTTCAGGCAATAGCATAAATTTTATTTTGTTGATTAGGAGGAGAAGCCTTAGAATGAAATTGGTGCCAAGGCATTAGCTGCTCTGGTGTTGTAATCCTTTTGAAAACTTCTTGGGGTTCTGGTTCTAATTTTTTTTCTTTTCTGCGTGTTTTAAGAACACACTAATTTTTCTCATCCATTGGGTCATTCAATGCATCTTTAGAACCACCAAGCTTACCTTCCTTAACCTTCAGCCTTTTTGCAAATTGTTGTTTCATTGTTAAATCTTCATCAAATAGAAATTGTCTTTCGCTCCTCCATTTTTAGAGACTCTTCAAACTTTGTCATAGGTTTCTTCCAAGTTTCTGTGTATTTGTATGTTTTTTCTCTTTATTTTTCAATTTGGTTTTCTCTTTAGTTTCTTTTCTACCAAATTCTCTTCTTACATCAATACTCTATTCTCCCTAATGTATGGACACAAAATCTTACACAGATCTCCAGAACGGTGAAATGAAGTCATTGGTGAAGAAATCACTTCAATATCATTTGCCATATGTGGGATATTGATATTTTCATTTTTTCAAAATCTTTTTAGAAGTAATCGAAGTCAAACTTGAGACACTTAAGAGGATCTAGATGACCGGGAAATTGGCCGAAAATCAAATTATACCTTAAAGGTATCATTTTGTGGCCAAGCATCTTTTGAAAGCTTTCCAATGATATATAAGAATTGAAAATCCAATAGTTGGATCAAAATTTGTGACCCAGAAAGTTGTACTACCGAATTCAATTTTCAAAATATCTTCCTGAGCGGGAAAATGGATAGTTGGACTTATGGAGCCCAAAATTGGATTTACACTTTCTGGAATATTCTAGGGCAGTTACACATTCCAGAAAAGAAGGCAGGTGGGGGTTACAAGAGGACAATTCAACAATGCAGATTGTGGCTCCAACTTGCAGATTTTTGTAATCAGAAAGCCTATTTGATTGTAGCTTGTAATTTTTCTGAATATTATAATTTCATTACATTGAGATAATGGAACCATTCAATGGAGATAAGGTTCAAAAGGATCCTCATATTATACAGAAAGGTCTAGGAAAGATTCATATTAGTATGACGTGTGTGAAGAAAAGTCTTCTGGTTGCAGGTTGATTTCAAGGAGATCTTGTTGCAAAACATCTGGATGGCCATGGTGTTTCATACTGTGCAAAGATTACTTATTATGAGAATGCTATTGGTAATGCCATTGAGATTTATGACAGTCCAAGTGGTGTAACACAATTCTAGATAAAGCACTTGTGGTGGTGGTTGGAGATCATTTTGATGGATTACTTGTAAATTGCTAGAAAGGAAAGGTTGCTTTTAATCTTGGAGGGCATCTAGACTGTTCCTTTGCATCTGCATGGCATCCATAAGGTAGATATTTTGCCAAAGGAAATTTGGATATTATGATATGACTTGAAGAATCTGGGATGTTAGAAACCTAAGCTAGCCATTTTCAAATGAAGCAAAGCCCGTGGGCAATGCATGTTGTCCTAAATTCGCAACCAAAGGTATTGGTGCGGATAAAAAATACAGCCAATTGTCTTTGCTAAACAATCAGAAACCATAGGTTGTGCAGATCAAGTGACCACTGGGGTTTTGTAAAGTTTTGAGAGTGTTTTTAGAATGGAAATGAAATGAAATGTTTTTAATGATGTCCACGAGACCACCGGTCTAAGGGACCAAAGAGCAAGTTAGGCATTTTGCTGCGATTTCTCCAAGTTGTTCCTTTTGTTGTGGATCCAGATTAAGAAGCTTGCTGTCTTGTGTAATCTTGCCTCTTCGAAAAGTTCCTTCATGCTGCTCACCTGTAGGCAATCCCTGTACTCGCTGCGAATATCCTCATAAGCCCCACATTCCTTAATAAAATGCCATTCTGTTTCCACCACTCCTTTGCTGCAGAAAGAACAAATTCTCTCTTCCCACCTCTCTTTAGGGACCATCCATCGACCAGTTTCACATTGTAAATGGTGGGAGCTAGTCCTTAACTGAGCAATTAGAATTTTGGCCTTTCCTTTAATTGTGGACCCTAAGTAGGCTTTATCCCCATGATCCCATGTGTGATTAAATTCCTTAACATAGTAGGCCTTTTTTCTTCCTATCAGATTCGTCCACATGACAGTTCTGAATTTTTCTAACACCCATTTCTTTATTTCCAGATTGGTATTTGGACACTCCTGGAGGGTAATGTTCCATTCGTTCAACCATTTGTTGTTTTGTTCCTTCCACGTTCTTTTCCTTCGTGCTAACTCCTCTTCAACCACCAATTTAGGCCAGCGATGCTTATCCATACTTCCCACTTTTTTCAGATAACCTAATAGTCGGATAATTGGAGAATAGTTCAATTGGTTGCATTGAACAACTCAGAAAAAGTGGGGGCTTAGTTTGGCATTGATAAATGGTATATAAAACAACGGAGTCTGTGGTTTTATATAACAGCCTTTGTCTTAGTAAAGAAAATACAGCCTGCTCAAGTTTTCACCAAGCCTTGACATTATAAAATAAGGCGAGTGTACAGGTCAAATAAGCAATATGAGTCTGCATTAAAACAAATAAAAAGTCCATGTGAAGATACAGATTAAAGCTTTGGCTTAGTGAAACAAAAGCTAAAAGCTCGTGGGCTAATGCATTATGTAAAGCTTCGTCTTAATAACCGTGGAGCCCACACAGCCTTATAAAATAATTAAGCTTGCCTTTGTTTGAAGAAAGAATGCTTAAACAAGAGGGCCTGCATGCTAAATCTGCACTATTAGTATATAAAGGATTAAGCCTGTGGTTAATAAATAAGGTTTGCCTTAATAAAGAAAAAGGAAGCAGAGTCGGTGGGAAGTAAATGGATTTAGGAATTTTGTGTTGAAAATGGAGGAAGCAAACTTGCAGCAAGTAGTGGTTTCATTGGAAGGGAGCAATTTCAGGTAGTTATTACTCCACTTTCGGGGGGAAGCATTATCTTCAATAAAATTGGTGGGAATTTCGCAAACTGACTTGGTAGAGCTTTTATCTTATCAAACATAATATAGGATGGATCTTTTACAAACCTGTGCTTGCTGAATCCTCGTGCGGGGATTATTCTCATACTTTGTATTTGTAAGTTCAATGGCAGCTTTAATCCATGTGTCCAGATCTCTTCTGGTCTTTTAGAGTATAACTTTGCAAGTCTTTCATTTAAATAAATGCAATGGTTGTGATTCTTACCATCTTTTCAGGCTGTAAACAAATTTGGTTGTCTTTTATATTATGTAACTGTGCTTAACCTAATGTTTTGTTGACTATTGGATTCTATGCTTTCAATTCCCGTGCAAGTGAAGATGTATTCTATTTTGTCATACCAACTCTGTAATTGTGTTCTGGTATATGTTACTTATCTCATCTCACCCTCGATCTGATTGGGTTAGTGCTTGTTTTACAATTGATTTCCTCATTTATAACTTCTCATAGTTGAGGTGCCGATAATGCAAATCCATATGTGCAATATATGAGTGTTGACATTATCATAATAGAAGTATTATTTAGGGTTATACCATACAATATTTCTCAAGGGAATACTCCAAAATATTTCCTATTGTGAGAGCCAAACCTGCTATGCTATTCTTATCTTTACTTCTCAATAGAGGTGATCCATAATTCATGATCCCTTTATGCTACGTGAGCCTCTCATATTTCTCATCTAGTAATTGTGGGAGAAGGTAAATCCTTGACTGTCAAGTTACACATTTGACCTACCCATATAACTTAGTCTACAAGCCAGAAATTAGATCCAGATGATTAATTGAGGGTCACATGTGCCAAAAGTGGGCTAATCCAAAATACTCCTAGCATGATAAGGTTTATTCGAAAAAAGAAAATGGGAAAATCAAAGAGAGAGAAAAACTCACTAGAGATGAGTTTCAGGTTGAGGAAACAAGTTACACGTGACTTAAACATGTCTAAGCAAGGAACACCATAATGAGTGCAGAAATCTTTGTTAAAGATTGCAAAGTAAACATTTTCAACCATACGGTAGCCACACAAACATCGCCTCTGTATGAGGAAAAACATTTTTCTCTCCCCTTATTTAGCAAGAGAAAATTTATGCCCTATAAAGAAGTCAAGGCACCTGTTTTTCCTTACAGATATGAAGACATAACATAATGTTAAGCAATATTTACACAACTATTTTTTTTCCCCATTGATATTAGCATGCCTAATGTGTCGCATCATCGTTGGGGTAGAAGTCTGGTAGCTAACCTTTTTTGTTTTTTTGCTATAGGAGGTGATCTTTGTATCTTCACTCATGCTTTTTTGTGTTTCTCTGTTTGTTACCTTTCATTCAATATATTCTGACTAATTTCAGAGTTGTCATTGTATGATGTCTCATCTGTCATGGTCTCCAGAATATTGATTGTTTGAAAAAAAGTTAATTACAGATTATAAAATTAAGGATATTCTACATGCTCTGAATGTTAACAAATTAATTCCTCTAACCTAACCTTGTTTGGCCCAGAAAAATGCAGTTGATTTATTCTAATATTTTTCTTCTTCATGATATCTTATTTTCTTTATAGGGATATATTGGAAGAAAAGATGAACTGATAGACACTCTTACCGTGCGGGAGATGCTGTACCATGCATCACTTTTACAACTTCCAGGTTTCATCTCTCGTGCACAAAAGGCTGCTTTGGTTGAGGATGCTATCTTAGCTATGTCATTGCAGGAATATTCAGATTCACGCATAGGAAGTAACTTTCACAGCAAGGGTTTATCAAATGGTGAAAGAAGACGCATAAGCATTGCCAGGGAGCTGATTACAAACCCACAATTCATATTTATTGATGAACCCCTTTATCACCTTGACTGGTTAGTAATATGCAAGTTTTAGCAAGGAGAAATTCCAGTGCCATGTATTACATCTTATTCATGACATCCACTAATCAAGTAAACGTGTCATTTATCCATGTGAGGGACATTGAATATGCTGTTTTCTTGTATGGGAGGATTACAATTAAGCATTTGTATGATTTGTATGCCATTTTCTGATCTCATATTATATTTATCTGCTTGGTATGCAGTGTGTCTTCTCTATTGATGATGGTGATGCTGAAAAAACTTGCCAGCACCGGACGTACTATCATATTTACCATGTATCATAGCAGCACTGAAGTATTTGGCCTCTTTGACAGTATCTGCTTGCTGGCAAATGGAAAGATGCTATTCTTTGGGGAAACATTATCCTGCTTGCAAGTACGCATCTCCTCTGCTACATATTTGTTTTACAGTTTTGTTGCACTAACTCTAGTTTCAATTGTTGGAGGTGTAAAGAGTTATAAAAACCGGGTGAATGTGAAAGTCAAGAATGAGATCTCACACTGCTGGATTTCAAAGGAGTTTTTAGAATCTAAATTTTACCCAGGACCTCTAGATCAGACCTGGTCTTAAGAGAGGTTTGACAAGCACCATTCAATCAAGATTAATCAGACATTGACATGTTAGGAATAGAGTGTTGTACACCTTGAAAACAGGAAAGTATTATTTAAGTCATGTAAGATAAATATTTATTTGTGGTTAATCTTTAGGGGATGTGTTTAACCATATTAAATATTTATTTGGTCCACTTGCAAATTTGTATGTGACATTGGTTGGATATTTTAGGTGTAGGTTGCAGATGGGAAAAATATTTAATATTGGAAAATTTAGTACCAAAGAGTAAATGTGGTCAATGGTTGTGTCCACATGGTTTTGAGCATAGCAGCAAAAATCTCTTGGGGAAAAATCGGCAATCAAAAGTATAAAATTATTTTAAAACGTAGGGATTTGTGTAGGGAAAAATTGGAAAAAAACTGGATTTAAAATAAAGTGGAAAAATGTAGAAAAAGGGATAAAAACTTATTGCTTTTGAAATTTAAAGGCATTTCAATAGCATCGAGATATAAATGGCAAATAAAGTCGAGAGTTTAGCCCACAAGTTGTCAAATAGAGGTTTTTATTGTTTATTTTCTTATCACTGATTACATTGCATTGCACAATGCATGCTTGTATAATTTAGATGTGGGTAGGTGAAATCCATCTATCTAAACTTGTGTTTGGTAATGGATGAAGGAACAAATCAATCAAAATAATTGTATTAATAAGATTATACAAAACATAGATCCATATCAGAAAAGTGCACCAACCATTTAGTCAACTCGAATGTAGGTGATGAGAAGCACAGGGTCAAATCTAATTATTGAATTTTTTGTTTGTCATTTTCTAATATCAAAAGAAGTCAAGTGGGTTATTAGATAAAATAGAGTATTAATAGTTACAAAATAATAGAGACAAATTTAATTGGATTTCTAAGCACTATTTAATTGTTAAAGGATTGTGATTGTTTATAACTTATCTATTGTAGTGCACAAATTAAGAAATGTAAATAAATTACCAAGAAAGAGGAGTTAAAGTTTTTTTTTTGGATTAGTAATTGAAGCAAATAATTGCTTTTCTATGCAATGCCTTTACTTGCTCTTGACCTTCCGTTTGCCTCTGCTCCCTCACACGATGCCCTATACGTTGACAAGGTTGGTATTAGTTCGCAGAGGCATGGATTTGGTGGCAAAGGAGTGAAACTGGGCAGTTCTGGGCATACTTCATTCGTTGTTGATTGCTCCTCTCCTCGCACGGCTACCTCAGACTTTGTCCCAGATTGGCATGCAAGACTGCGTGGGTGTCTGAGTCCATTGCTTGGTGTGGGTGATGCTATGGTCCCTGCTGCTCTTACCCGTCCTGGTGGAAATTTTTCAAACCCTAGTTCTGGTGGTTATCCGTTCCGACAAAGAAAGACTATTTCATTGCTAAATTTTAAAGTTGCACTTCATTGAGATAACCTAATGCTCAATGGGGGCCAAAACTTTTCTGGCACTTTTGTTCCTTCTTTCCTAATTTGAGCATCCATTGTGTTCGCCTCGTTTTTAACCTAGCCACGTCAAATTTGAGAGCGTCGCTATGTGCTAAACACCTTTGTCAAGTTAGCGTTAGTTGCAAATGTTCTAATCAGCTTCAAGCAATTAATTCTCTTAGTCACAAATGGTAGTGCCGTAAGTTTTCCACAACAGATTGTTGCAATTGCTTATTTGAAGAATGTTGTACGTGATCAAGTTTGTGTGAAATTATTACATTATACTCAAATGAATTTATTTGTTAATTTTACATGCTCGATGGAAAGATAATTCATCATTTCATTTAGTACCTTGGAAGTAGTTGTGAATTTTAATTGAGATTCTTGGAAACAATCAAATCTAGAGATCTATTTGAGCTGGGATAAAATTGTCTTTTGGGATACTTATGTCTCATGTGATCACAATGTGGTAAATTTTCGAAGTAGGATTCTTTTATGTTTGGATGATATTGAAATTTCATTATTTTTTTGGTAGATTGAGGAAATAATTAATTGGAGAATTTTGGAGAGGTTGGAGAAAAACGGGTTTACAAAGAACTTTATAGGATCTTTCTTTGCAATGTGGCTAGTTTTCAAGAAAAGTGTGATTCTAGTTAAAGATATTAAATTGACTCTTCCTTGCGCTTGCTTGATGTCTGATTAGTAATTTTCAAATTTCAAAATTCTT
Source organism: Thuja plicata (assembly GCA_018584345.1). Taxonomy (NCBI): domain Eukaryota; kingdom Viridiplantae; phylum Streptophyta; class Pinopsida; order Cupressales; family Cupressaceae; genus Thuja; species Thuja plicata. The sequence goes on along the minus strand of MU225903.1, from coordinate 1,972,921 downwards.
CAAAGTTTTATTTTGCCTTTCATTAAGTTAGCAAGTTAGCTAATTGGTCAAAATCTTGAAAAGTGAAATGATAATTAATTGAGATATTCAATATTAAGCAAAGGAGAGGAATACTCCTTAAATAAGCAATTACAAGATCTTTCCATAATGGAAACGATTGAGAACTAAAGACAGGATAGAAAGTTACTAAACTGACTAAACAACTTAAAGAACAAAAAGTTACTAAAAAATGTCCGACTAACTTAAAAGAAAGTTACTTATATGACCATTATACTAAATGTTACAATATTACTTTAATGCCCTCCCTTAATGGTCATTCTACTAACTACCCTATAGAAGACTTGACATAATTTGAACATCACGATTCCTTCTCTTTAGAACGTTCTGTGACATGAGCCTGCTGATGAGACCCTCCCTAGTTGAACTTCTGATCAACAAAACACTTTCTATAGGACTTCCTCATACAACTAACAAAAACAAGTTGAGTGCCTTCCAATGTGATGTTGGATAACCTAGCTATCCCTCCAGTTTTATTATAGAGACCGAGATTTGCTTCTCAAAAAGCTTTGATGTTTGTTGCTAAAAAAATGGCAAAAAGCTCTAAATTCCACGATTTTGCCAAAAAATCATCAAAAGAAATTGCTGCACAATAGCTCCATGATTTTGTGGAAAAATCTTCAAACCCTTGATGCAATGCTAAGATCACACACGATTTTGTGAAAATATCGTCTAAAACTATAGTACATTTGCAGGGACACCGTTTGCCCTAGAAACCCTAGGTGCGATCCAAAACATTATGCAAGAAACCATGATTTTATAAAAAATGTCAAAACATTTTGTCGAAGACTAAAAGCCACGATTTTGTGAAAAAATTGTCAAAAACCTCTGTTTTGAGGAAAAATAGTAAAAACCCATGATTTTGAAAAAAAAAGTCAAAAACCAGCAAACCCCCAATAAAGAAAACCTCATTTTTTTTGGAAAAATTGAACAAAACACTTTTACATCATAAAAATCACAAGTTTTGGGAGAAAAACATGTAAGACCCTTTGAGATTTTTAGGAAAAAATTAGGCAAAACCCAGCTCCAAAAACACACGTTTTTTGCAACAAAACCATGCAAAACCCTCTAAGATCAGAAAAATCAGCAACCCTCGGTCACAAGAATAGAGAACCCTTGCAAATCTAAAAAAAACTTTGTTTTTTTGGTGAAAAAATCGGTAGAAACCACAATTTTTAATTAAAAAAATGCCAAAAACTGAAAATCCTCGATTTTATTAAAAATATTGAGCAAAAAATCTTCGAAAAAATTCCCCATGAAATGTTCAGGAAAATCCATAAATTTCATACTATAAAAAATTCACCAAAAGTCCCACCATTTTGTTTCTTAAAAAATCGGGCAAAAAATTTGTAGGAATTTCCTTGAAATTTCTAGGTAATTAAACCCCAAATTTTATTGGAAACATTTACTGAAAACCAACCTCTGCTTTGATACCATGAAATGATTATTGATTGAGATATTCAATATCTAACAAAGGAGATTATTGATTGAGATATTCAATATCAAACAAAGGAGAGGAATAGTCTTTAAATAAACAATTACAAGATCTTTCCATAATGGAAACAATCGAGAACTAAAGACAGTATAAAGTTACTAAACTAACTAAACAATTTAAAGAATAGAAAGTTACTAAAAGCAAACTGACTAACTTAAAAGAAAGTTACTTACATGACCATTATACTAAATATTTTAAGATTACTTTAATAAAAAATTCCTTATTCAAAAAAGTTAGAAAAATTTAGGTTTTGTTGAATTCTCAAAACTCCTTTGTAAGCAAGTTTTTAAATTATAAAATTTTGTTTTGGGAGGTTTTTAAGGCTCCCTAACCTCATGAAATAATAAAACTTATTATTTTTGAGAGGCTTTAAGGTTTGGGGATCTCCCAAACGCCTAAAAAGTGAAAGGAATTTTGTTTTGTTGGGCATTTTTTAAGTTTCGTAAACTTATCCTTTTATGCTACATTGACTATTCCTCTCCTTATGAAGAAAATGGTCACAGAATGCACATTGCATTGATAGCAGCTGGCAACTGTGGTTACCATTTTGGAATTGTGAGTCACATCGTTCCTTGTGCATACATTGAAATTGACAAGGCTGTGCATTTAGGTTTTGAAGGATTTATACTAGATGTTATAGTTGCAATTGACCAAGCAACTCAAGATGAGGTTGATATTGTATCACTCCCAATTATGCCTTGGAGGTTACCTCTTGGGATTGCAACCTTCTTCAACTCAATAGACACTGCATTGTTATCTATTTCGGATGTCGGAATATTTGTTGTTAAGTTGTAGGAAACACTGGACCATCTCAAGGAAGCATTTTCTCCTTCAGTCCATGGATATTCACAATTGAGCTGCTACCCATGATTAAATTTATGACAACTCTATAGTTCTTCACAATAATGTTACAATATTCGGAGTTGGGCTTGCACCTGAGATAGAAAATAATAATATGTTCAATCTAGCTGCTGCTGTTCTTACCCCAAAAAATGGAATTGATGATATGCATGCAAAATGGTAGATCTTTGAATGGTTAGAATAAAATTCTGACAGCCATGATTACATGGTTTGCAACTTTGCACAACATCAATTTGTTGGAGAAGCTTTATAAGCTTTCAAGCAAATGCATTAGGCAATGTAACCTCCAATGTCAACATTTTTTGGTGTTCTCCTAACTTGTGCAAAAATGTGAGTCATAGAATATGGTGTGCTCATTCTTTTGTTAGATTTTTCTTTGGTTTAAATGTATACAAAGAGGGAAGCATAGATAGGCATTCAAACTATTTGGAAAAATGCCAAGAGATACAATTAACCATTCATTTCAATCAAAATGTTCATTTTGATGGCGTAAACAAGATCGCATGTGGTATTTGTCAATGTTGGATAGTCTGTAAAAGCAGGAAACCAGATGATTATTAGCTATATGGATAAAAGCCCAAATGATATATTCATGGCATGTTATGTGTTTTCATCACTTGAGAATCCTTGGGAATTAATAGAACTTGGAAGGGAAGCAAAGTAGAAAGAAACTTACCAACTTGGTATACAGGGGACTTACCTTTCCTTCTAAGCATGGAAAAGAAATCTACTGAAAAGCTTCAAGAGAAATGTTGGAAATTGTTGGGGATATTTTCAACTACAATTGATGAGTATATTGAGACTCTAGATGTTGAATTGAATGATAGGAGCAAAATCTATGGAAGTATATTGAAGTATTAGATTAATCGAAAGCAACTAATATACAAGATGATAAGAGCTATACCCTTTTACATGTAGAAAATTTTGTTTTGAGCATTTGCAGTTCAAGTATTTGAATTCCACTAGTATCTACAGACAAACACCTACAACCCATGCAAAATATCATGACAGTTGTTTACTAGTCAATCTGGAGCTGAAATGTCTTTTTTTTTCCGAGTAAAATGTTATGCGCAAGGTAAGTGAAAAGTTTCTTTATTGTAACTAATCTTCAAGAATCAGTTATGTTCTAAATAGGAAGGAAACTCTAGAAAGATGGAATCAAAATGCAATAGGGGGATTCTTTTCCAAGCTGTCATCTAGAGAGCTTTTTAAGATGGGTTTTCTATTTGGGAGCTTTTGTTGGCAATCAGTGATCTTTTCAGCAAAACCATTGTACAAGGAATCACCTAATCCTAGCAACATAAATTTAGATATTTGGTAATGAGATGCCTGTATAATAGTTCCCCTATATTTATTTCAAGTCACTAGTTCTGAGGCACAGAAGCAAAATGAGTATGTTGTACAGTAGCAAGTGAAATTTTTAGCAAAATGAGAATATTGTACAGTAGCAAGTGAAATTTTTAAGTATTGGAATAATTTTTTTTGTTAGGGAGCATATGAGTCATTGGAAATATGCAATCCTGATGACTGATGTATTACACTTAATTGCAAGAGGAATCACCTCAGCTCTGCAAATGATAAAAGCTCAGTAGTCTCACCTCGGGATACCCTCTAAGAGGGTTTTCCTACCTAATCCTAGCAACATAAATTCACATGTTTGGTAATGAGATGATTGTACAAGAGCTCCCCTATATTTATTTCAAGTCACTAGTTTTAGGGCACAGAAGTGAAATTAGTATGGTGTACAGTAGCAAGTGAAATTTGTAAGTATCGGAATACAATTTTATGTTAGGGAAATCTTTGTAATAGAAAAATGAATTTAAATTTTTCTTTTTGCTAGCATAAACCTCTTTTGTCCTTTATTGTCTTGTCTTTGCATTAAATGATGTTTTTGTACAGCACTTTGCAAATGCAGGCTTTCCTTGTCCTGTCATGCAAAGTCCATCTGATCACTTCCTACGAGCAATCAATACAGATTTTGATAAAATAATTTCAATGTGTAAAAATTGGCAGGTATAAGCTTCTTGTAAATACAGTATCAATAATTTAGTATTATTTTCTAGATTACTATATCGTGTGCTTATCTATGTTTAAGGGAATAATTCTGATGTTGAAAAGTAATATATGTTAATAGGATGAACATAGAGAATTTTCAACTGTTAAGATGGACACAGCTGCTGCCATCCAGACTATAGAAACTACATACAAAGCATCTGCTGATGCTGTCGCTGTTGAATCCATGCTGGTTAAACTTACAGAGAAGGTACTATCAACTTAATTGCCTTTTTATTTATTCTTAATGTTTTATTTCCATGCTTTGTGTTGAAGAGATAGAGTTATAAAAATCCAGAAATTAAGAGAATAATATTTTTTTTGCTACAAAGTGTTGCATGCAAGAACTTGATTGATGGTAAGAATATATATTAATATAGCATTTCTGTATTGTATTGAATGTCAATGGACAAGCATTGATTTTTGTTTATGAAGATGAACTCAATTCATTTTCCATATGAAGCAATTAGCCATCAGGATTTGCTTATAAAAAGACAATAAAATTTGCAGCAGTTAAGATTTTAATTATTTCATGGATACTAGTAGGAGGGCTTATATTGCATTTAACAAATCCTGCCACTTAGCCTGAAGAGAGCCACATGGGCCTTGCACAAAGGTCTTTGCCTTTTGTAGAAACCATAAAGATGATATATTCATGCCTACGTTACCGGATTCGGACCTTGGACCCTGGATCCGGGTTCGGGTTCGGTTTCGCGGACCAGTCCGCGTTGGATCCGGGCAGGGTCCTGATCTGGACTTGTGGGTCCATCGGGATCCACTTGGATCCGGGCAGGGTCTGGATGTGGACCTGTGGGTCCGTTGGGATCCACATCCCGACGGACCCACAGGTCCACATCCGGACCCTGCCCGGATCCAACGTGGACCCGTGGGAATCCTACGTGGATGCTCAAGGATCCCGCGCGGATCCGCAGGGACCCACAGCCAAGCATCATAAAAAGTGGGTCCAAAGCACTTAAAAAGTATTTTTTTTATTATTTTTTTCTTTCTAACCCTAAAACGACCCTTATTATGGAGCCTCCAAACACATTTCATTTCACATTTGCTCTCTATTTTGCTCTCTCATTCTTGCAAGTTTGAAGTGAGGTGATTGTATTCGAAGGAGATCGATTGTGGAGTGGCAAATACCTTCCAAAAAGCAGATTTGAGTGGTTAAGGTATGCATTTCAACCATATTCTTTAGTTTTTTGATAGATTATTTCAAGTTTTTGAAAAGTTTTAAATTTTTTTCAAGTTTTTGTATAAGTTTTGGAGTATTGTAATGTCCCCTTTTTAGGGTACATTATATTGTGCCAGTTTGTTAGCCCTTTTTACTTTGGCTCGATGGGCTAACTGGGGCGTGGTCGTGTTCCAGGGGATGAGCGGCCTAGGTGTTTCCAGTTCCAGGCCATCCAGTGCAGTTTATGCAAGTTTCCGGAGTACTTACTATTTATAGTAAGTCAACAGGGGTTCAGGATTCATGACTTTTCAATAGGTGGTCTTGGAGTGTCTCGTTGAGAGCTTTCCGGCGAGCTATTACACGACGGCATCTGAGCTCGTTTGGGCTTCCGTTTTAATGCCGGATGATTCCTCACTTATTATTTGTCTCAACGGTCATT
>MU225903.1:1931685-1942588 GCA_018584345.1 Thuja plicata | reverse complement strand
GTAGGGATATCCCCTAAAATCTAGGAACTGCTCCAAACTGCTTGTAAAGCCAAAATCCGGTCACTGTATGCACTGAATGAGTCCCTATCCATCTCCGCTAGCCTACGAGACTCCAATGATAGGCCAAGTCCGTCTCTGATTTCCACTCTAGAAAGGGGACATGACATGTACCGAGGGTAGTCAACGGGTGCGACAGTTCGCCTCGCACCCCTTCGGTACCTATATGTACTTAGTCTCTCGATAGAAGAAGACATGGTTTTGTACGGGAATACATTGACATTGTACACAACATTCTGAAGTAATGAAACATATTTAAAGTTCTTTATATATCATTGTGTATGCTTCACTTTCCTGTATGTTTATGTTAAATCCCGTTTACCCTTGGGGGCAAACATTTGGCGCTATTGCCTGGACATACTCGGGAAGGGAAAAGACGGGATGACGCACAGACATAATGGGTCTGCCATTTGCGACGTCCATCGTAGGGAGTTTTAACATCTCAAGGTTAAAAAGCAAAGGACAATACATTGACATTGTACACAACATTCTGAAGTAAAGTTCTTTATATATCACTGTGTATGCTTTACTTTCCTGTATGTTTTTTGTTAAATCCCGTTTACCCTTGAGGGAAAACATTTGGCGCCGTTGCCTGGACATACTCGGGAAGGGAAAAGATGGGATGACGCACAAACATAATGGGTCTGCCATTTGTGACGTCCATTGTAGGGAGTTTTAACATCTGAAGGTTAAAAAGCAAAGGACACTGTATAAACAATTATAATGAGTTTGCGTTAAGTTTTGATGCCTAATCTTTTAAATAAAGACAGGAATAAGAAGGCACGAAATGATGAGTGGGAGGTAACACAAAAGGCCTTAATCTTTGAGCAACAAATAGGACGCCAACGAAGGTTGAGGCAACTTGCCGAGGAACAATTTGTTGGAGGGTTGACCAAAGGGGACCCCGGGAGTGTTACGGAAGGTGCACAGGCCGAAGGAGAGCCGTACACTTCGCTAGAGCATTGGAGGGTGCGAAGCAATGAAGAGTTGCTTGAAGAGACAAGGCTAAGGAGGGCCTTACTGGAGGAAACTAGAGATCTATTTACAAAACTACCTCTTACACCACGTACGGAGACCCAAGTTGGAGGTACAGACAATCGTAGTAGGGGAGACTGTACGACTGAAGGTGCCACTGAAGCATAGGCGTCCGACAGTCAGGAACCTTTGTTCTGGCCAAGGACACCACACTCCAGGGTACCAACAAATACTCAGGCACAAGTGCAAGTGCCAGTTATCAATACCACGAACACCACCAACGCGAGTACAACTGCTGGCACAAGTGGTGCAAGAGCACAAACACAAAATCCACTGCGGGTGACACAACCCACCCCAATGGCTACCAACAAGGAGAAATTGCCAAAATTCTACGGAGATGGAAAGGAAGATCCAGTATGACATTGTTGTACGTGTGAGACAATCTGGTCGGCGAATGGAGTCCCCGACTAGGCAGAATGGGTGAAACAGTTTACCGCCACACTCAGAGGGGTAGCCATTGACTGGTACTCTGATGTGGACAAAACAAAGGTGACCACTTGGGACGAACTCAAGAAAGAATTCCAGAAGAGTTTTGACTCCTGAGGGATGACAATGAAATTGTTTCAGAGATATATGGTACCAAACAAGGCACGAAGGAGATTGTGCGCGCGTACAGTCGCCGACTGAAGGAGTTAGTCGAAAAAATGGATAGCCAGCCAGCGGATGGCTTGAAGAAAAGATGGTTCGTGGAGGGTCTGAAATCTAACCTACGAAGGAAAATGAAGATAGTGCCCGCCACCTCATACGAAGATGCCTATAACCGAGCGATGGACTTGGAGAGCGAACAAAAGACCTCCAAGAAGAAAAGAAGTCCTCTTCCGACGAAGATGACACTGCAGACGATGACAATAGCAATGATGGCGAGTTGAAGAAAAAAGTCATGGCAGTCCAAAAGGACATGGAGAGAATGATGAAGGCGTTCAAGACCATGAAAGGGGGTACCAGCAAGGGGGAAGATGACATGTGGTGTATGGACTGCAAGGAGAGTGGCCATACGAAGGGGTCGTGTCCCAAAAAGGCATTTTGTGACATTTGCCAGATCATGGGCCATTCCACCAAGGAATGCCCATACAACATGAAAGTGAGGAATCAACAAGTGCTATTTACCCAAGAGCAACCATCTACATCGGGGGCGACAGAGACTAACAATAACGCATCCTCGGGCGAGTACGGAGGCAACCAACGCGGTGGCGGAAAGGGCAATAACACCAACACCAACACCAACACCAACACCAACACCAACACCAACACCAACACCAGGAGTCTAATACAATACAACTCCAAGGGTCGGCCGATGATCTAGTGTCGAGTGCCGAGCTTGCAATCAGTGGTGCCACTTTGCAATGGACTGCAACAAGGGCGACACCCCGCAAAAGCTATGCCGCTGGTGTGGTCTTGGCAGCCACAAGGATGCCAACTGCCCTAAATCCGACATTAATTGGCTAGACATAGATGGAAGCATGAGTACGGTACTGACCGCCACTCGAGGTCAAGCAAAGCAAGCCACATCGAGATCCTCAAATAGAAAAACAACGGGCACGGGAGGCTAAGGAAGAAATAGAGAAGGCGATGAAGGCACAAAAAGAAACATGGGAGATGGCCACCACCTCGGGCCGGAGGGAGGCATAACAAAACATTCTGAGACAACTGCTACATGTAAAGGTACCGGTGAAACTCCATGATCTCCTTCACACCATGCCTCACTTGAGAACGACGTTGTTGGAGAACTTGGCCACACAGCCAAATACCACACGTACGGGCATCCCCGGAGGGTCTGCAACTGACCTGATGATACTTGCTGTAAATAACGGCAGGTACTTAACAGTCGTCAAGATAGGCATCCTTGGCACCATCCTAACAGACACTATAGTGGACGGAGGGTCAGGAGTGAACGTCCTTCCGGAGGAGACATGGAAGAAATTAGGTAAGCCAACATTGTGGCCCCCAACCTTCAATATATTGGGCGCTGATCAGCAGGGTATCAAACCCTCGGAACGCTGATGGCACAACAGGCCACCATTGGCTCGCAACCATTTGTACTAGACTTTGTGGTGATACCTTTGAAAAAGAAGGGTTACGATGCCATTCTGGGTCGAGGGTGGCTGGTCATGGCGAAGGTAAACCACAATTGGAAGAAAAACACCCTCCCAATGGAGAATGGGGGGAGGATGCTCACCATCGACCTTCGCATCCAGATGGTGATCAAAGAGATAACCTCTTCTTCAGACTCAAAATCTGACGGTGAGAACGACCTAAGGGATGAAGGAAGTTGTATGGAACCTAACAAAGAAGGCGTCTTAGAACTGGAAGAGTGTTCGGGAGATGACGTCGACTCCATGAACGGTCTCTTCCACTGGCAAATAGAGGACTACGAACTCTTCCGACTAGCATGCAATGTACTAAGTATTGAAGAAGAACCGAAAACATTTCCCCTGGAGTACGGTGAATACAAGGAAGGGGATGCAAAAGTAAGCGAAGAGTATAAGGAGCCGTCTGTCAAACCAATGAATCTGGGCAAGGAAGAGGAGCCTAAGATCATTCTTGTCGGCGACAATTGGAATCCTTAGTGGAAGGCCGCAACCTTCAAAATCTTTATTCTCCTAATTTACGGGCGAGAGACCGTGGTTCCTATAGAATTTATGGTTCCAAGCCTTGGGATCACCATTGAAAACAGACCCAGCGACATGGAAAGCTTGAGGGAATGGCTGCACACTCTCAATAAATTAGATGAAAGAAGAATGATAGCCCAACGGGCAACTGAGGTTGCACAACAACAGAGAAAATACAAGCACCTTCGTCAGATGAAGTTTACGCTCGGTTAGTTGGTATTGAAGTTTAATGGGCGAAATGAAATTAAAACTGACAAATTCAAAGTAAAGTGGCTAGGCCCATATAAAATCTGGGAAGTTGCTGCGAATGGGGTAGTGAAGTTATGGACACTCGACGGCCAGGTGATTCCGGACGCAGCCAACGGGTCGAAGTTGAAAATATATCACGAACGACCAGAAGGCATGGGACCCAGCCAGCAAAAAGTAAGTCTCTAAAATAAATATAATATATATATATATATATATATATATATAAATTTAAAGAAAAAAGAAATTCTTTTAAAAAAAATCCATACTGTGTCGTACGGTTGGGAATTTTTTTCGGAAATATATATATATATATATATTTAAAAAAAAAATTTAAATAAAAAATATAAAAGGCCGTACGATCATACAGAAAACGAGAAAAAAAGAAAAAGCCAGACCGTACGACAAATAGAAAGGATATAAGACCGTACGGTCTTCACTGTGCGGCAGATTTCATGAAGGGATGCCGTATGAAGAGAGACCAAACAAAAATTTTTTTTTTTAGCAAAGGAATGCCTACGGAACCATATGGCAGGAAAAGAGCAGATTGTTTGCGTGAAAAGACCGTACACCATACGGAGACGACGTGGTTATATTTCATTATTCCGTACGCAGACAAACTGAGGGTAATCATTGCATATACATTCCGTACAGTTACTGAGGATGAGGGAAAACATTTGTAAGGAGAAGGCGACAGAAATCCGTACACTATACTGACATTGTTGGAGACCCACCGTGGACGAGATTGAGTAGTCAAGAATTTGGATCGTACGACTATACGAAACGTAGGGCAGCCATACAACGACATCGAGACAGTTAGGGATTCAATAACAGTTATTTTTATATTGCATAACGACAAAGAAGAAACCGTTATGCATTCAACAGGGAAATGCAGGAGGCGGGGAGCAGAGGGAGGATGCTCTCTAGTACGGGTAGAGGCCATGGTCCAGAATGAGGGAGAGCCGACAGGTGATATGCTGGGCGATGATTTGGCGACGTATCTGGACTCTCTTACAGATGTGGTTGATAAAGGCAGGCGGCTTGTGCAGACGGTGTTGGAGGCACGACGTGCGGAGGAGGCTAGAGAGGAGGCTCGGGTAGTCGCGGAGAGATCTCGGGAGGAGATAGCTACCCAGCTAGCCACTCAGCAGACCACTTGGGAGGCGGAGCGTGCAACACTTTTGGCATAGTTAGAGGCAACCACAGCTGGTAAGGATGTAGTTGAGGCACAGTTAGCCAAGTCCAAGGAGGCATGCAGTCACAAGGAGGCTGAACTGCAGGAGGTTACCTTAATGCTCAAGGAAGCTGTCAAGGCCAACTCCCAGGTACAGGTGGATTTGGATATCCGTACTCAGCAGGTGTATCATTTGTGGACGAAATTGAACCCTTCTGCGTCCCAACTGTCAGTTCCATGGATGCCCCCTTCCACTTCCTCTTAGCTGGGTTCTTTATGTTATGTAATGGGCATTATCTCCATTTTGTATTGTTTCGTTCGGAGATGACTTTTCTTTTGGGGGTGATGATGTTGTCGGGTATTATGGCAGTTAGATAGTTATGTACCAAAGGTAATCAACGGGTGCAACGGTTCGCCTGGCACCCCTTCGGTACCTATATATACTTAGTCTCTTGATAGAAGAAGACATGGTTTTGTACGGGAATACATTGGCATTGTACACAACATTCGTAAGTAATGAAACATATTTGAAGTTCTTTATATATCACAGTGTATGCTTTACTTTCCTGTATGTTTATGTTAAATCCCGTTTACCCTTGAGGGTAAACACTTATAAAGTCAAGGATCCTCTGCCCAATAAAGATAAATAGCCAATGCCATCACATCCAATGCCATCACAAATAGTCACCCAACACAAGAATAACCTCAGCTCAATCTAAACGCTCAACTCAAAGTATCAAAAACGTCCAACCAGGGTAATAGGATTTGATCCAAACTCTCCCTCAAACCCATCGACCACAAACAAGAATTCCACTTTCATAAATGGCGTCCAATTTTACCCTGTAAAAACAAGTATGTCAATCTTTTCCAATAATTTCACGAATTGCAAAACTTCAAATGATAAACTTGAAAATCGCTTTTAGCACAATCCGTGATCCTACATAAATGACGCCATTGCAACGAGGGTTTTCATCCTCATTTCTAAAATCTTTGCAATGCCTTGTTGAACTCTGGATGGAATCACTTCATGGAAGACAAATGGTTTTCGTCCTTTGCTTCAACCCTTCAGGTTTTTGTTCATCAAGCATCCATTAGGGTTTTCATCCAACTGGAAGAAATTTGGCCACAAGCACAAATCTCCAAATCTCTAAAGAGAAATAACAAACTTTTGAATCAATCCTCAAATGAGAAATTGCCAAAAAATATCAAAATCGAAACCTGACTATATTGGGATGGTACAAATGACGAATAAGGAAAATGGGTTGATTGGGTGACTTTCTAATAAATAGATGCTCTCTCCAAGAATCTTGAAGAATACATCAAAAGCCCGAATGCACTTTAGAAAGTGTTATAAGAGTCCTTAAGACCATTTGAGCTCATTGCCAACAACAAACAATCGCTCTAACAATGCTGATGCTCACTGAAAAACCTTGAGTTAACCACAATTTGGAAAATACCAGAAATGGGGACATTACAAGGAATATACTTCTTTGTGGCTTGGACAAACTAAGGAGTTGAAGTTGCTGCTGAAAAATTGATAGGACCAACCAAATATTCAGTTTGAGAAATGAGATAAGAAATCTTATCCTTTAATTCTTCGTTCATGGCCTTATCGATTTTCCATATCATCAAATCAATGGATGCTTTTGCTGCTTGTTTTATGTCATCCATTGATTGTTTGCTAAGTGAGACTGTAGTAATGTAGCTAGATTTGTTAGAGGATGGTTTTCGTTTGTTTGTATATTCGTTTTATTTATCCTACATTCATAACATGGGCCGTATTCCATATTTGTAATCCTTTTTATAAGAATGCTTTTCCATCTTATTTTAATAAATGAATCTGTTAATATTTATGTTCTTGATTTTTGTAAATGCTATGACCACATTTATGAGAGTTTAATGTGTGGATATTTTTCTCAACATAATGCGCAAGAAGATGCCCTACTGAAAGAGTATTAGTGAAATTATTGTTCAAATTTGTTAGTTTGACAAGTTTTAGGAGAAAAGATTTGTACACATATTTTTAATCAACATTGGAGTCCACTTTTTGTGGTCCATCATTAGGATCAATGATGAGGATTACACATTAGGGCTCATTGTATAAAGTCTCCCTCATTTTCAAGTTTTCACTACTTACTCGCCCAAGAAGATCATAAATGCATCTACAGTGACACATTCAATATTTTATTGTGATTGCTTGGATTTGAATCATCATTTTATTGGCATCTTCAATTGACTTGTTTGATGAATGTCTTCATCCAACCCATGGGTTGGTAGTTATCATTCATTGTTGAATCATCATTTTATTTTGCGATCAGGGCTCATTATATAAATTCTCCCTTCATTTTCAAGTTTTCATTGTTTACCCACCCATGAAGATCATAAATGCATCTACAATAACAATCTAAATTTTTCATTGTGTTTGTTTAGATTTGAATCGTCATTTTGTTTTGTGATCTTCAATTGAATTGTTCTATTAACATCTTTATCCAATCCTTGGGTTGACTGTTAGTGGTTGTCATTCTTGAGGGCCTAGTGGTTTGGGTGGTTTCCACACAAATCGCATGAAATACTTATATGGTAACATTCCAATGGCTTTGATTGTCTCTAGTTTAGGTTAACTTGTAGATGTATTTATGGGTTTGTTAGTTTTACCTAATTTAATATGTTTTCTGAGAATTGGATTGTGATTCTTGTATCATATTGAAGATGCAAGTCACTACTTCATGAGTTGTATTTTGGTTTGGGCTTTAATCTAATTCAACTTTTGTAGATATCTTTCTGTCTTTGCATGCTTTTCTTCCTTGGGCCTTCCCTTGAAATACAGTGTTTTCCTTGAACTATGGATTCCAGTTTCGCTTTTGTGGTGTCAGGCATGTGATTGCCTTTGAGCTTGTGATGTGGAGCTATTTTATATTTCCTCATAACTTTTAAAGACTGATAAGCTTGTATAACCATAGATATCTTTTTTTTTGTCTTCTGAATAAATGGTTTCTATTGCACCCTAAGTAAGAATCCCACATGAACGTATATATCTTAAAATGCATTGAATTCATAATTTTAGGGGGCAAATTTCCATTTCCCGACCATCTATCGACTGTTAATTTCTCTCATGAAAAGTTATTTTCACAATGAATAATTCACTTTTCCTTATGTTTGCATCTGTATTAAACAATTTCAAAAGCACTGCTGGAATGAAAATCTTATTGGCATGGAGGTTTGTTCCAGCCAAAAGGGTAATTTTCAATCAATACTAATTGGCAGAAGGTATTCAGGAAGATTTTTGATAGTTTAATTTTCTTCATTTCTTTAATCACAAATCAAGACAAGTTTGGTAATAGATGCTGATCACCTTATGAAATTTTGTAATGATTTCTTATTCTTGAAATATATTTCCAAATATCATTTATCATTTAATAGCATATGAGAGATGTTCTGAATGCTATTAACTACAAAGGTAATGCATCTAATGTTACCTATTATTTTGCAGGCAGGGCCAATGATTAAAAGCAAAGGTCATGCAAATGTATATGAATGCATACTAATCTTGACATGGAGATCATGTTTGAACATGGCAAGAGATTTTAGATACTTTTGGTTGCGGCTAATGCTCTATATGCTGCTGATGATCTGTATGGGGACAGTATTCACAAATATAGGTCATACACTGTTTTCAGTGAAGGTAAGTGGAGGTATTACTATTTTAAAATTGGAAGAGAATTCTAGTGATGTGATTCTATTTCTGAATGCCTATTTAAATAAGTGAAACTTATATTTATTTTCTTAAATCTAATTTAACCATTTAATGTTTCTAACTTCCACCTGTACTGTCTTCCAACTGTTCAATTTCTTTTATAGTTATTTCGTTTTACCCTTTGAACAATTTTACTCACCTACTTGCATATGGATTTTCAATGATATAAAATTATAACTAATAGTCTAATACACATATGGTTATTATAATGGATGTCCTAATCATTTTATCCCTATTTAGAATATTCTCCCCAATTTTCAGATATGGTTGTTGAAAGAATTGTCGTTGATGTCAAATATTGATAATAAGAAGATACGGAAGATACGACAATAGCAGATAGCACATGTTTTAGAAATGTTTTATCTTGACTCATCAAAAATCAGAGTTGGCAATGTAGTAATGGCAGATCTGGCAGATCCTATGTATAGAGTTTGGCAATGTAGTAGTGGCAGATCTGGCAGAATAGAGTTTGGCAATGAAGTAATGGCAGATCCTCATCCTCATAGCATAATTGTTTACTGCTATACCTGGTATAGGAGTAAAATATATCTTTATTTGCTCATAAATTCATTACAGAGAAGAAGACCAGAGATGGTCGGCCAAGGTTTACAATTCATCCGACTATACGCTACTCCCTTCCTTGGTGGTACACAGCATATTTAAAGGACCCGATGGTTGCCAAAGAAGACAACCATCAACCAACCGACACTTACAACTACCCGAGAGTGACAACCAATGGACAATTAATACATTGACGGATACCCAATATTATCAAACATAACAATAGGCATTGTACACTGACTACAATAATTACATAATGATTTTCTAGAGAGCAAGAAATGGTTATGGCAGCGACTGCATAAGATACGCATTTTCAATTGATCCATAATGATGCGGCATTTTATATAAATGAGTGATTCAGAGGAACAACAATTAATGTTAATGAAGCAGCAAATCGCCATGCAGCGATTACATCATGATGCATGGGCAGTGATTCAGAAGTAATTACGATGGTTAAAAGAGCAGCAATTTTTTTCATATGGCAGCAATTAGAGATCATTATAAAACAGCGACTACTATGTCTTAATGAGCAGTGACTACTATGAACAGCGATTAAGATAGTTTCTTTCATATGCTAGCCAACTTCTTTGGTTATAGAATACTTAACCTTGGCCAACTTTAGTTTGCCTATTAAATCGCAAGTTAAAGGCATCTATAAAATAATATTAAACATCTATGTTAAGTGTAAAACTTCGTGATCAGATGTGATATGATAGACTATGAGTCTTATGTATATAAGACTGGTATATTGTTACTTTTATTCAATATATAAATCTGCACTTGAGAGATCACTGTTATTTATTTCTGTGTCTTCAAGTGCAGATCTGAAATGCATATAAATATATTAACATGTCTCTACGTAGTAGTCATGTCTCTACATGAGACATGCTTCTCATTTGAATCATTTCATATTATAACTATTGAAACACATATGGTAATACGGTTTGATATGATAGCTATCGTAGCACATATGGTAATACCATTTCATATGATAATACGGTTCCATATAATTGTTGATGCACTGCAGTTCGTAACATATAGTAATATATGATCATCGACACAAATGACTATGCATAAAACCGTCTATAGTATAATACTAAGTTTCAGTCGATTTAATAACATTTAATAATATATATATATATATATATATATATATATATTATCTCACATATATATATAACAAATAAGTTAATTTAATCGATAATATTATTATTATATCAACTTAGTATGTACATTATAGATCTGACCGAAGCTATAACATTAACCCTCCCTCTTAGTTAGGGAGGATAAATATATTACCTCAATGTAAAAAGTGAGTATAAATAATCATTTTAAAATTCTATATCATTTTACTGATATAACGAGTAATGGTCTTCAAGTATCAAGTCCATGATACTCACCAAGTACTCAGAGCAATGGTCTTCAAATATCAACTCACAAGATATTCACCAATTGCTCAAAATGATT
>MU225903.1:1908365-1924545 GCA_018584345.1 Thuja plicata | reverse complement strand
AGCAATTGAAAAGAAGCCCTAGGTGGGCAGATTTGGTTTACATATTGAGTACACATATCGAAGGGTTTGAAGGCACAGATTTGAGGACAATCTCAGAGCCACAATCCGGGTATTTTCTCTCCTTGTTGTGATTATCATATTATATCATGTGCTTAGCCTTGATCGATCTCTATAGATTAAATATTCCTTATAGTAATCTGGAAAATATTAACATGGTATCAAAGCCAGTTTGGGTAAAGATCATTTTCAGATTTGGGAATTTAATCTAACTCTTTCAAGAATAAGAAAGACACTATGGCAACCGGGGTTTGGCCCTATCATAGTAATTTGATTTTATATGGGAAGTATAAAAGTAGGGTTAAATTTTGCATCAAGATCTAGGATATGCAAATTGCGGTTGGAAGACTTCAAGGTTGTATCCATTAAATTTCAAATTGCCTTTCCTTTACTGGTTAGATTCAAGCTGCCTGGAAACATACCTTGAGAGGGAGTTTTAACCTTGTTAGAGGGAGAAGATAGGATCATCAAGAGGGAGTAGGTCTCCTTGAGTAATATATACCCTGGGGTAACTTAATTATGGGTATGTGGTTAAGAGGGAGTTCAATTATGGGCTCACTTGCACCTAATTTTGTGTTATGAACTCCTTCCTTATGTCTTGTTGATCATATGTATGAGTAGGATCATACCTCATTGGCTTGATTATCATAACTGGTTAGTTTTGTTATATGATTGTATGCGTGGAACATACATAGCTGATTGAATGAGCTGTTTAGGAATGTCTAATTAACATAGCTGATTATCTATTTAGCTGATTGACATAACTGACTTCTTATTTTGAATGTATGAGAAGCATACTTCACGTTATGTACATTGTGTTACATTTCTGTTATGTATGAATGGATGCATACTTCAGGTTGGCATATGGAACATACATTGGCATCTATTATGCTTCTGTTATGTATGAGTAGTATACCTTAGATTATGTTACAGTTACATTGACATATACCTTAGATTATGTTACAGTTACATTGACATATTTCTTTTATGTAGGTACATACTTTACCTTGACATGTGTTATACTTTACGCTGATATGTATATAGGGGAACATTCACAGCTGATTGTTAGTATAGCTAATTAACTATTTTGATGTATGGGCACATACATTGGTTTTATGCATGTTATAGCAACATACTTTATGTTGCTTGTTATGGGAGCATACTTTACATTGGCATATGTTATGTTTTACATTACCTTGCATATGTTACATTGGCATATCTTATGTATCTTTGGAAACATACTTCCTTTTAATACATTGCACTTGGTTATGTGTGTGGACATAACTGAGACTATATTGCATTTGGTTATTGCAATTGGTTATGGACTCATTTCCTTTTTTTTTTTTCATTCGGTATACTTTGTTATGTATGTATGGAGCATACCTTATTGACTTATGGTATACCTTGACATGTATGTATGGATCATACTTTCTTTTATAGCTGAGTCTATATTTATTGATTAAAAACTGAGACTATATTATATGTGGTTCTATGTGTGAACACATTTCTTTTACTTTGCACTTGATTTTTATGATTATAAGATCATATTGGTTACGCTTATGCTTATGTGGATTCATGAGATAAGATTTATTCTTATGGTTAGAAGATTTAACTGGTTATGATCATTCATTTGGGTACGCTTATGCTTATGGCTAAGGTGTTCCTTATGAATTGATTACTTAGAGAATATCATGGACTTGATATTCTTCTCATGGATCAGGGATCCATTGTTGGGCATTTGGTGGACATCATGGATTTGGTGTTTGGAAACCATTGCTCTGAGCATTTGGTGAATATCATGGACTTGATATTCGTTAGACCAAAACTCATGATATCATGGACTTGATATCTCTTGGATCAGGGATCCACACTTGAGTCTATGGTGGACATCATGGACTTGATGTCTGGAGACCATTACTCTGAGCATTTGGTGAATATCATGGACTTGATATTCGTTAAACCAATGCTCTTGATATCACGGACTTGATATCAGTTGAGTCAAGGTGACTCGTGGATTTAGCTATCCACAAATGGGTTGGTATACATCATGGACTTGATGATACCTTGAATATCATGGACTTGATATTCACTAGGGCGACTCGTGGATCTAAGAAATCCACAAAATGGTTGGAACAACATCATGGACTTGATTTTACATTGAATATCATAGATATTCTTGGATTTGAAAAATAATCCACTTTGGAATTTGGTGGTTTGATGGACTTAATATTAAGTCACTCATGTAGATATGATATCTACACCTTGGAAATGATGAAATGGCTCATCATATTTGGTAGATAAGGATCTATCTTCATAGATGCGAGATCTATGGGTACATTGGATATGGAATCCATTTTAGTTATGTTTTTGATGCCTCTATCAGTGGATGATAGATTGGACGAAGGAAAAAGATTTGGTTGATCTTCTCCTCAAGTCCAAGAGGGAGTGTTAATGTTTTTGGCCTTTACGGCAAAGATCAACATATTGGACAATTAAATAAACAATAATAATTATGTTGGTTATATATTATATTTAATTATGGCTAAATTGATTTAATAAATAATGATAATAAATATAAGGGGTGTATTTATTATTATTATATAAGGTTCGATTTATGCTAATTAAATATAAATATAAAAACACTTATTAATATTATTTTATTTATGGGCCCAAGTTGGCCAACTTGAGAGGCCAAGAGTTTATCTTAATAAACTCATATATAAGAGCAACTTGGTGAAAGTGAGAACACACCAAAAACATAACGTGATGTTCTACTTTCACGAAGATCATCTAGAGTATCAATTCAGGGTTGTGCAAATTCATCCTACAGGAATTTCTACATTGGTGAATTCATGAGCGAATTCACCAGCATTTTATATATATCATCAACAAGCATTGGAGTGCAAATTAGGTCTGCACTAGGGTGCGATTTACTCCAGCATTAGTGAGTGAATTATCCCTGCATAAAGGAGCGAATTCAAGGATTGATAAGAGTGAACTCCAACAACAAACCCTTGCATTATAAGAAGCGAATTTCAGAGCAGAAATTCAGACATTTAGGGATCAAAGATCATTGGTCTTTGTGATTACAAGCAATCCATACATCTGACTTAGAGCAGATTGCATATGAGAGTTCAGATCGGTAGCAATTGAAAAGAAGCCCTAGGTGGGCAGATTTGGTTTACATATTGAGTACACATATCGAAGGGTTTGAAGGCACAGATTTGAGGACAATCTCAGAGCCACAATCCGGGTATTTTCTCTCCTTGTTTGTGATTATCATATTATATCCCATGCTTAGCCTTGATCGATCTCTATAGATTAAATATTCCTTATAGTAATCTGGAAAATATTAACAAGTGTACTTGATATTGCCCAGTGTAACAAAGAAAACCTCTTTACCAAAAATCCTGCATACCACCATGGTTTGACATGGTTTTATCATAAGAGTTTGAGGAACATGACCAGTGTCTTTAACAGAGAGCCTGGAAGTGATCCTGAATTAATCGATGTAAAATTAAACCAAATCCCTGTCTTATCTCATGCCTCATCGATTTTAATTAGTCTACAAGGATATTTACTAATAAACTTACGGGAGGTCTGTTTTTTTATCCAGGTAGAATTACCAGTTTTGTCCTTTGAGCTCAATTTGGGAATTTAAATTCGTTGAGTCTTTTGCTTAAGTCCTAAGTCTATTTGATGAGACAGAGGGATTCTACTAAGGATTAGAGTTTTAGGGTTTGATTCTGCAGTTTTAAAATTCCTGTTATAGTTATACATTGATTTTATTTTAAACTCTACTGGATTAAGACCCGATCCCTACATCCGTCAAGAGTGAGCGACAACATTAATCCCTAAATTCATATTAATTACGCATTCGTGGCATAATTAACCGTCGCGCACTTGCGAACCACAAAGCTACAGGCTAACTTACATAGCGAGTGATCGACAACATTATTTAAGCCATGAACTAAACCGTGTCACACACTCGCGAGCCAAATGAAACCAATCCACACCCGCGACTACGCGACACAGCTAAAAACTCTTGGCAGTTATAGAATAAGAGTTTGACATCTTCCTTCCTGAGATAGCAATTTAACATGATGGTTTAAATCCCCAAAGGATTGATGCTGGAGCCATCTGTTCCTAGATTGGCTAGTTCATTTGCTCTCTTATTCCCTTCTCTATATATATGATTGAAGGTAATAGAGGTGAATTTTTCTGTTATGGATAATGCGTGATCTAGAAGTGCTTTGAGCTTCCAATTTGGAATTGTTTGGGATCCAAGAGCATTGATGGTGTTGGCAGAATCACCTTCTATATCAAGATTTGAGATTCCTAAATTGGAACATAGTTTGAGGCCTTCCACCAGTGCACGCATTTCGGCCATATTGTTATGGTAGTACCTAAAGGTTTTGCAAGAGAGGCAATTTCCATCCCATTTGAATCATGAATGACACAGCCTATACCAGCGGGTTCAGGGTTACCTCTGGAAGCCCCATCAAAGTTGAGTTTGAATCTGCCCTCAGATGGAGGATTCCATACACATTCTTTTCTTGCTTTGGCATTGTTGATGTTTGGTTTGTTGGACCAAGGAGGGATCTTGAGACCAATCCATTGGTGTCTCATAGCACCATCCCATGCAATCATAGATTTATTAGGAACTGACTGATTTGATAATCTATTGTTTGTTACTTCGATGATGTTTGTATTAATTTTATTTATAATTTGATTAGACTTCATATGTTTGTCTTTAAAGAGTCTTCGATTCCTCTCCTTCCATACTTCCCATATAAGAATAGACGGGCTTACTTTCCATATGATATTGTAAATACTATCTTTATGGTAGTTTGGCCAGGTTTTGAACATGTCTTTTAGGCTATGAGGAAATGCTGATGTGTAGTCAAGTTTGTCACAAAGCCATTCCCAACATTTCCTAGTATAAGGGCAGTGTAGGAGTAAGTGATTTGTGGATTCAGAATCTGAATTACAGAGGCAGCATCTGCTGGGGCCTTCATATCTCATTTTAGTAAACCGGTTAGCTGTGAGAATCTTATTTTGAATGGCAAACCATGAGAAGAGCCCTGCCTTGGGCAAGACATGTTTGTCCAAACAAAGGTGAAGGGGAAGATTTGTTTTATTATATTGATGTTCAACAATAATTAGTTTATAACGGTCTTTAGCATTATATTTACCATCATTTGATGCTGACCACAAAAGAGAATCCTTTTTATTATTAAGAATGATTTTTCTACTTGTTAGAATGCTAGACAACATGGTTTTATGATGGTTTGGTATATTAATGTTCGCCAGTGATTTCCATGTAAGGTTGTCAAGGGCCATATCAGCTGGAGGGATAAAGTAGTCATAAACGTATTTGCCCCAACATTGTTTAAGGGTTTGGATGGTGTTCCCCCAGTTATGCATACTCGAGATGGGAGGTAGACCTTCCCTAGAGTCGTCCCAAAAAAGTGCCTCTTTCTCATCATTGATTTTCCAAGATAGACAATTGCCTATAGCATTCCTACATTCCATCATAAAATTTCAAATACGTGAACCATGCGGGGGATGTCTGGTTTTGAAGAGTATGATGGGATCTCTGGCATTAAGATATTTATAGCGAAGAATTTTAGCCTATTTCAGACTAGGTTTGTTGAGGAGATTCCATACTAGTTTGGCTCCAAGGGCTTTACTTTGCTCTTTGGTGTTTTTGAAGCCTAAACCCCCATATTCAAGGGGTGTACAGAGAGTATCCCAAGCTACTAAGGGTATTTTATGTTGGTCACTGGTCCCTTGCCAAAAGAAATTTTTAAAGTGTTTGTTAATTTCCCTACTGCTTTTCGAGGGAAGATGGTAGCAAGCCATGGTAGATAGGGATGGCTGAAAGGACTGACTTAAGCATTGTTAGCTTTCCTGCTGAGGATAGCCATTTGCCATTCCATGATGCTGTCCGTTTTCTAATCTTTGAAATATTGGGGTCCCAAGAATTGGTATTTTTAGTTCCCTTGTCTAGAGTTAGGCCAAGGTATTTGCAGGGGAGTGAGCCTTTCCTAAAATTAAGGATATTGCAAATATCGGTTTCCATGGTTGGGTTAGTGTTTAGGAAGAAGATTTCAGACTTGTCCTGGTTGATTTCTTGTCCCGAAGCATAAGTATAGGATTGTAGGATTTCCTTGAAGTTTTGAGCCTCTTGTAGTGAACTTTTGCCAAATAGCATGGTGTCATCAACGAATTGTTGATGCGTAATGGGTTCCACATTAGAGGTGACCTTAATACCTTCAATCTTATTATCCCTCCAAGCCTTAGTTATGGACCTCCCCAAGGCCTTAGCCATAATTATGAAGAGGAATGGAGAAATAGGATCTCCTTGACGAATGCCTCTGGACACTTCAAAGAAGCCTTCGGGGGAACCATTTACTAAGACAAAAAATTTGGGAGTTGAGATGCATTCGAAAATCAGATTGATCCATTGTTTATCAAAGCCAATTTTTTCAAGCACTTTACAAAGGAATCTCCAGTCTACCTTGTCATAAGCTTTGCTGATGTCAAGTTTAATAAACATACTGGGCTTTTTATTCATTTGGGTTGAGTGTATAGCTTCCTGGGCTATGATGACTCCATCGTAGATGGATCTATCTTGAACAAAACCTGTTTTTTCGTCACTTATGATTAGTGGTAGTAATTTCTGTATTTTGTTGGCAAGGGTCTTGGACAGTAGCTTGTATATAGTGTTACAAAGGGCTATGGGTCTGTAGTCATTAAAGCTTTCACTCTTATCCTTCTTTGGAATTAAGGCTAAGGTGTTATTTATTTCTCTTAGAAGCTTACTAGAGTTTGTGACTCCTTCAAAGGCTACAGTGACCTCATTGCCCACAAAATCCCAGCATCTTTGGAAAAACATAGTTGGGAAGCTGTCAGGGCCAGGTGCTTTATCTGGCTGCATTTGTTTAAGAATCTTATTTTCTTCCGCAGTAAATTTAGCATTTAGGGATCTATTGGTGTCTTGATTGATAATTCTCGGGATGTTCTCAAGGAGTGTATTTTGGTTAGTAAGATAAGAGGATTCCGTATTGTTAAGGGTATTGCTAAAGCGTTTAATAGCTTCCTCAGCTATGGCCTTGGTTTCCTCAATTATCGTTCCATCTGTTTTGGTGATCTTAGTTATTTTGCTTATGTTCCTTCTTGCATTGGTGCTATTGTGAAAAAACTTAGTGTTTTAATCTCCTGCATTAAGCCAAGTTTCTCTAGATTTCTGCCTCCAAAAGAGTTCCTCTTTGGCTAAGATATCCTCCAGGTCAATTTTAAGAAGTTTTTTTTTTTGGTATGTTTCCTGATTCATTCCATTCGCTATGATTTCTTTATTCAAGTATTCGAGTTCAGTTTCAATTTTAGCTTTGCTCTCAAAGATGTTACCAAACCATTCTTTGTTCCATGAGATTAGTTTGCTCTTTATTTTCTTAAGCTTATTAGCAATGATGAATAGTTTTGATACCTTGAATTGCAAATTTTCCCACCATTGTTGTATTAGTGGTAATAGTCTCTCATCTTTGAACCACATCTGTTCAAATTTGAAGGGGGATCCATGGGTTCTAGATTCATCAAGGATGTCTAGTGATATTGGGAAGTGGTCAAATCCTAAGAAAGGTAGGATTTCAGTTTTAAGGGCGAAGGGGAAGCTTGGTAAATTTCGTCTGAACAAGAATCGATCAAGTTTTTCAGCTATGTTTTCCTTGCCTTGTCTCATGTTAGTCCAAGTAAACATACCTTCTTCCGGGTTTAGATCCATTAAGTTGTTGTGTCTAACCCTTCAGCAAAGTCCTCCACTGATCTTGGATTAACATTTCTGCCTCCTTTTTTCTTAGAGGAGTCTAGGATGGTGTTAAAATCTCCACCAATGATAAAGGTTTGGTCTGGGTGGAAATTTAGGAATGTATTAATTTCTAGCCACATCAACTGTCTGTCTAAGTAATTAGTTGGTCCATAAATATTCAATATATTAAAGTTCAGATTGGATTTCAGACTTTTGATAGTACCACACATCCAATGTTTATTGATGGAGGTGGGGGTATATATGATTTTCCTTGGGTCAGCTATGACAGCCAGGCTGCCCGATGCCCCATCTGCTGGAGCACCAAAAACCTCCAAGAGTCCAAATGTTTTGTTGAGGTTTGTTAAATCATCATTATTGAGTTTGGTTTCTTGTATGAGTATTAAATCAGGTTTATATTTATTGATGCAGCATTTTATTAAACGCTGTTTGTTAAGGGTGTTACAGCCCCTAACATTCCATGAAAGGACCTTCATTGGTCCTTGGGAGGGACCTTCCCCCTCCCTGCATGAAATAAGTCTATGATCTTAGTTTGATTAGCCTTGTTTGCATCTTTCATTCTAAGTTCTGCTAGAGATTTTTTGCCTCTCTTTTTAGGAGATTTTGCACAGTCAATCTCAGTAAAGCCATCTTCACAGATAGCTATACCAAGTTCAGGATTACTTCCTAAGGCTTCCAGTTCCACCATTTCTTCTTCTAAGACATGTTGGTCATGCTCCTTAGCATCAAGTTCTTGGATTTTACTAATTAAAATTTCTCTTTCAGTATTAATGGCATCCATATTTATAAAGTCTTTCAAATAATTGTCTAGAGTCTCATTAAGAATTTCCTCAACTATTGCATTAATTTTAGATTGAGTAGAAGGGGCACCATTGGAAGATGGATCTGTCATTTGCATGCTGGAGTTCGGGAATTGAGGGGTCCCCAAGGACGACACTAGATCCAAGATGGCTGAAGGTAAGGGAGATGCATGAGCTGGTTGGGGATCAACAACAGAAGGCTCCATATTGAGGTCAATGAGGGGTTCTAATGCTGCTTGGGACAGGGGGTGGGTTTCTATATTTGGGACAACATTTGGGGTTCATGTTGTGACACTAGTGCCTCATCTCCATCCTTTCTTGCTTGTTTCTCTTTAGGGGATGGTGGTTGCTGATGTGTGGGTGTGGGTTGATTATTAGACTTGTGATTAAAGGGAGATGGAGGGGTAACAGGGTTGGATGTGATGGATGGAGAGGGACTATTGCAATCAGAAGAGGAGGAAGCGTTAGAGAGAAAGGATAGCCTAATTGATGTGTTAGGGAGCTGGGGGTTTATGAAGTTCCTCAAAAGATGCTGGAGGTTGGTCGTATGTTGGGGTCCCTCAAAATCATCATTGGGGTCTCTTGTGAAGATATCAAATCTTCCAATGGTGCCTTTGTAAAGTTTTGGCTGTAGTTCATATATGCAGTGGTTTGTTATGATTTTGACTGGTTTTAACTTACTGGGAACATTATCCATGAGTAATTTAACATTTGAATCTATCATATAGCAGTGTTCAAAACCAACTAGTGCACCAAATTGTTTACCAATCCTTCTTAATATGCTATGATGCATTAATTCAACAGGGTAGTTTTTAAGACAGATCCATTTAAGTGTGCTTATTTCAGGGCATTTGCTATTGTTGAAATTAGGCCTCCATCTAATGAATTTTAAATTATACCCTTTATAGAAATTTTTTTCAGAAAGGAGAGCTTCAACTAAGTCTCTTGATTCACAATAAAAAAATAGTGTTTTTACTGGTGATAGTAATACTTACCTATGTACCCAGAGCTGTTCTAAACCAGTTTGCAATGGCCAAGATGTGGGTCGCCTCCCCCTCCCAAATTGCATAGATTCCGTGAGATTCACATCTTTTCCAAATCTCATTGGAGATCTCATTGCTGATTATAATGGTGGTTGTTTCTTTGTCATGCAAGGGTTTTTTGGTGGAATTTTGTTTGATCCTTCGCTTCAAACTTATTGGTCTTGCATTTGCCCCCGTGGCAATTTTTGATGTTCTGCTTTCCTGTTCACCAATAGAGGGATAGGGTTTTGCTGTATTCCACACCTTGTTGGTTGTTCGATCTGATCTAATCCACCTAACTTCGGCATTTGTTGTCGAACTAGGGTTTGCTTTGATCGCGTATTTCGTAAAATTGAAATAATCCTTTTGCTTATTGTTGCATATCATTGTTGGCTTCTTAGCCATGATATCACTGCCTTTTCCGTTATTTTTTCCTGCTCTGCTAGGGCATCGATAAAAAATTTGCTCTGAAACATACCTCTTTGTTTGACTAGGGTTTGGCAACTGAGCTTTATTCTTGCTGCATATGATCTTCCATCCATCTTCGTTTGGTGTTTGGGTCCATGGGATTCTTGGAGAAATTTGTGTGTTTTCTTTCTTCTTTGGCCCATTGCCTATTCCAGGAATTAGGATCTTATTGCGAGGCTTATCTTCGTTCGCTATATTATTTTGTGAGTTGATTAGCAAAGTTTGTTTATCTTCTTTCTTTCTTGGGCCGTTGCCTGCTCCCGGCTTTAGGGCATTGTTACTGGGCTGATCCTCTTCTTTCGTAGCTTCTCTTATCTGTTTACCCCTTATTTCATGGAGTTTGGACAGGATTTCAAAATTATTTCTGCATCCTTGTTCTTCTTTACCTGGGCTTATTGATTTGATACTTTTCGCGGGTTAAGATGGATAGTCCGGTCCTTCAATTTAACCCTACTGCCATTAGAGATCATCTTCGTACGCTGGTTTTTCAGATCTGTGGGGAGATTGGGGTTTTCGAGTGTGTTTTTTCGTACTGCTTTTTTCTCAAAGTTCGCCATTCATCTTTTCTTCAGTTACAATGTACAGTGTTTTAACACGCAGCGCCACAAATCTTTGGGAGGTGGCAAGCAGCAGAAGATGTGTTTGAAAAGTTTCTTCTGGAATCTGCACTGTTTTACTGCCGGCAGAGACTCTTTTGGCAGCGTACGAAAATACAAATAGTCTGGATGGATATCTAGGGTTTCAGATTGTTTCCTCAAAATCTCCAGCGCTTTCTCTCCGTCACAACATTGGTTTTTCCGTTTTCTTTCGCAATATGTTTTCTGCGTTTTTGCTGTCTAACTGTGATTCAGAAACTGCCGCTTTCCCTTTTCTGTCTGGTCGATCCTTGCTGGGTACACTCTCTGTCAACAGTTTGGTGCTTGTAGACCAGTTTGCCAAATCAGATTTGCTACAGTCCGCTTGAAATAGAATTCTATTTCTCTGATCTTTGAGTGATCAACTTCTTCATAAACATGATTATTTCCTCTCAAATTCGGTCGCAACCTGCGAGATCCGTTGTTAGTTACAGAAATGCTCAACCTTTACTGAAACGGTTTATAAATTTTAAGGATCTGAAGTATAATATCTCAATTATATATATATATATATATATATATTATTTCACATATATATATATATATATATTATTTCACATATATATATATATATAACAAATGAAGTTAATTTAATCGATAATATAATATAATATTATATTAACAGTATAATATTATTATTATATCAACTTAGTATGTACATTATAGATCTGACCGAAGCTATAACATTAACATTAAGAAAAAGTCAGCGATCAATTATAGTGTAATGACAACGTGTGAAACATTATGAATGGTGCAACTTCATTATAGGATGCAAGTTTTAGTGACTCATATTTTATTAATCATAAAACATTATTTCTGTTTCGAGGATGGTCAATTATCACAAGACAAATACGCAGCAACAATCTAACATAGACAGTGATAGCATTAAGTAATATGAGTTAGTCAAATGATGCGATTGTTAAGGAATGGAAAGATTCATTACAATAGAGGTGCGATTTGATTATTGTATATGTAAAAAGAAAAACTAATGTGCAGACCGTTTTGATTATCCAAGAGGTGTGATTCCTTTGAGGAATGCACAACTCTTGAGAAGCATTGTCTCTCTAAGAAAGTCACATTCCTTGATTCGGGGATATGACAGAATTTGTGAAGTCTTCACTTGAAGACAAATTTGTGATAACTTATGTAATCGGAGATATTCTATGAATATTTGTTCTGAAGAAGTATTTTTGGTGATCCATCCTTTTGCTTCAGCAATAATATTATTGGCCATATAATGCTTTGTGCTATGGGTGTTTAACTAGCGCGGCTAATTTGAGTATTCTGAGAAATATATTTGCCTACTACATTATATACTTCTATCCAAGTTATTCTGAAGTTACTAAGTTGAGGAATTAAATATTGCTGGTGAAAGTGGCCATAAAGCATCTGGAGGACAATTTAAAGGGAATTAATTAATATTGAGGCATCTAAGCTTAGTCTGGTCATAGTCATATGCATGGGAATTATATATCTCTGAAGCTGCTGTTTATGATGGAGTAAAACTTTGTGTGGTGCTGGCAGTCTTTATCTCACAACAAACATGATATAATTAATATTTCACATTTCTGGTTGAGGCGTTCTGATTAATATTTCCGTTATATCATCTGCGATTAATATTTAGTCAGTGCCAAGTATTTATATAAGACTATAGCTTATCATCGGGATGAAATAAGTCTGTAGCTTGGCAAGATTGTGATCACATTTACTGAGCAGAGCTGAGAGTTACTTTCGTGGATATGGAATATCGGAGTGGAGCTTAAGACTGTCCGCTATGATAAGATAGCCATCTTCATTCTTTACATGGGCCGAAGTTTCCATATAGTCAACAGCAGCGGGAGTTCAATTCATGGTTCATGGTCTACTTCAATATTGCCGTGGCTTGCTTGGTGGTTCGGACTGCAACCAAGCTTGGCGTCAATGTTCTTGGTTAAGTTATGAACCCTGATGGAGGATTTGTTTATCGCTGGCTCTGTTCTCTGAACATACGTATCACACTGTCCTCTTGATTGTGTGCCAGCCTTTCCACTCTAACGGGAGCCTCTTGCTGTTTATGATTTTCATTGTTAAGTTCAAGGCTACTTGAAGGAGTTTATGCAATGGAGGAAGTTAATGTTTGAAATGATAGTTGTATATCGATTGAAGCAGCTGTCCCATTTCAATGCTGAATATAATAAAGGTCAGATCTAGGTTATTTCTTTGTTCTGAGTTGTCAATTTCTGAGCAAATTTATTGTTGAGAATAGTTTGGTTCAAAGGATCTCTTCATATTACTGCTCGAACATTCAACACGTTGTCATGTCCCCATCCTTGACATCACACCTGTAATATCCATGTTCAAGATATAAAGGTAACAAAAATCGATATAAGATTAAATAAGTTTTAATTAAATATGGAAACTTTTTATTATTAGTTGCCAACAATCATCAGGCATATATGATGACCAATATACTATCGATATGTTAAGTTGGTATTAACGATTATGTTGGTAGTCGACTTAAAGAAGACTATGGGAGTTAACAAGGTATAATGAAGATCGAATATATCTGTGCATTGACCAAGAGAATTGGGGATGAGTACAAAGAGGATGTTGCGATATGAACTGCAGTGATGAAACAGAGATTGAGGGATAATTAGGCAACGTTAATACAATTGATGAACTGATAATGATCTACAGAAATACGATGCTTAGAATGAACACAGTTAGGATCCCCAATATTATTCAAGATACTAAGGTATGCATTACCATAACCTTCAGTAATAACAACTATAGATGTGGGCCCGGTTCATATGGCTGCTTGGATAACCAGAAATCCACACAATTGGCCCCCTCCCATTTAGAAATCCAGACTTTGGGTACCCTCATGATAGATTCTTCATGGCTCCCCCTAATTGTGTGACGGCGATCGTATTGAATGGATCTTTCAGAGATATTGATATGATCCTCATTAAAGTATTAAGCAACGGCTATCAAACAATACGTAAAAGAATGGACAAATGGCGAATTGTGATATTCGGGTGCAATACAAACCAATAGTTAATGAAGTAAAAAATAAGTATCATTGCTGATAGGAAGAATTAGTAAACATGTTAATTAATCTCGATAACTTCGATAACTAAGGAAAGGTTATTTCCTAAAGGATGCGATTAGGAAGAGGTATGAATTAATTAATGGTTGCATCTGTTTGAAGAAAGGTCTCTCAAGGAAATAAAGATATAAGGAGACCAAATGCACTCATTCAGGGGAAGGAAAATTGAATCATAGATTATTAGATATATATTGGGTACTGATCAGATGGATTTGGATCAGGGAAATGATAAGAGATTTGTAGTAGGAAATAAAGTCATTTTGTATTAAGACTTATTTATGTATTGTCGGGAGGGCAGTTAGTAGCGAGGAGGTGTGTCCGTTGGTTTTCCCAACCAACCGGCTACTATATATTTGTGTTTGGTTTATTGTATGTGTTGTTGTTTTTCGGGAACCAATCTCTAAGTGAAAGGCCCCTTGACGAAAACTTGATCCAAAATACCATAGAAGGAATTGCCAACTTGGCCATTTTAGACACGGTGAAGGGAGGAGGAGAGAATCCTAAAACACCTGCCCGAAGGGAGTACCAAGAGACACCTCATTCCACCCTGACACAAGAGCCACAAGAAGAAGAGAGTACGAGTACGGGAGGAGGAAGTATCCCACCAGGAGGAGGTATCCCACTAGGAGGAAGTGTTCCACAAGGAGGAAGTGTCCCACCAGGAGGAGGTGTTCCACTAGGAAGAAGTGTTCCACAAGGAGGAAGTGTCCCACTAGGAGGAGGTATCCCACCAGGAGGAAGTGTTCCACCAGGAGGAGGTGTCCCACCAGGAGGAGGTATCCCACCAGGAGGAAGCGTTCCACCAGTTGGAAGCATCCCACCGGGAGGAACTGTCATTCCGGCAGGAGGGAGAAGAATGGCAGTAGTCAAACAGAAACTTCCAAGATTTACTGGAGAAGGGTCCGATGACCCGGCCCGACACTATAAAACGTGTATCACTATATGGCAGGCCAGTGGAGAAAATGACACCGATGAATGATTAAAAGCTTTCCCTGCCACCCTAAGAGGGATCGCTATTGATTGGTACACAGATCTCGAGGCTGCTCAAAAAACCACATGGAAAGACCTCCGTACTGCTTTCGAGGAGGAATTCAGACTCCTACGGGATGATGATGAGATAGTCACAGAAATCTACAATACTAGACAAAGCAAAAACGAGTCAGTTAGGGGCTATACCAGGAAATTAAAGGAACTCATAGGGAAGTTGGATAACAAACCTGCTGATGGATTGAAAAAACGATGGTTCATTGAAGGGTTAACCCCATCTCTAAAGCGAAAGATGAGATAGTACCACCATCATCCTTTGGAGAAGCGTGCACCCGAGCAATGGACATCGAAAGTGAAAATAAAACCTCTAAGGCGAAGAAGCATGGAAGCGGAAGTGAGAGCTCAGACGAGAGCGGAGATGAGTCCAAAACCGTCCAGGCTTTGAGAAAAGACATGATGAGATTGATGAAGTTACTGGAAGCAAAGAGGAAAAAAAAGAAGGGAGGGAACTTTGGTGTACGGATTGTGAGAAGGAAGGACACACTAAAGGTACCTGCCCACGCAAAGCTTTCTGTGATATCTGCCAAGTGCTGGGACACACAATCAAAGATTGCCCCTACAATCTGAAGGCACGGAGTGCGCAAGTATTTTTTACTCAAGGAGAACAATCCACACCACCCTCTACCCCTCCACGGAACACAAACACCAATACAGAGGCCTCACCAGGAGGTTACCAAAGCAATAGACGGGGGAGCAATAATAATAGCAACAATAACAGTACTAATAATACACCTCGAAGAGCAATACAGTACGATTCGAAAGGAAGGCCTATGATCCAATGCAGGCGATGTAATGAGTGGGGACACTTTGCCCGAGACTGTCAGAGCGGAGGAGGACAAAACGGAGGGATGTTATGTAAATGGTGTGGACCAGGAAATCACGAGGATGCCAATTGCCCGAGACAAAAGGGGGTGAACAGGCTCGACATTGCGGAGCCAGAGAAGGAAGTATTCACCATAACAAGACTACAGTCCAAACAACTTACTTACCCGGACATGGCCACGGAAAAAGACAAGTTCCAAGAAGCAAGAAAGGAGATCAGAAATACTATGACAGAGGGAGGTAGAGAAGGAGGAGGAAGCCCTGCTAAAACCCCGATTAACAGACTAGTACCTAGCATCATGAAACAAGTACTGGAAACCACTATTCCAGTAAGAATTATGGATTTATTGGAAACACTACCTCAGCTACGGGTAGCAATGGCCCAGGGAATAAGCAGCCCAGAAGAAACCCTC
>MU225903.1:1883336-1901962 GCA_018584345.1 Thuja plicata | reverse complement strand
GATGTCTTCACAACCCAACTCTCAAGTCTGATTTTCCTTTGGTATTAGTCGTCTGGAAGACGACAATTTTTTTGGGGGGGATATATGTAGTAGGAAATAAAGTCATTTTGTATTAAGACTTATTTATATATTGTCGGGAGGGCAGTTAGGAGCGAGGAGGTGCGTCTGTTGGTTTTCCCAACCAACCGGCTACTATATATTTGTGTTTGGTTTATTGTATGTGTTGTTTTTTTTCGGGTAGTAATAAAGAGAATAAATACTTCCTCGCCAATCTGGTATTTTGGTATGGTACGTTGTATCTTTCATTGATATTGGTAGTTAGTGAATTATTGGTAATTGGTTGAATGGTATCTATGAATGCTTAATGTATCTTTCTGTATATTTGATACTGTTAACCATTCTACAAGATTATAGATATATTGGATACTCTTCAAGGAAGAGTAAGGAAATGAATTATTTACAATGTTGGCAAGCATTGTGTGACAGCAAATGATGCTGTGACATATCTATGAGTTTGATACTTATTTGCAGAGGTTATATCAGAATTGTAGATCAGCTATGTTATATATGTATGTATATATTTGTAATATTCAAGGAAGAGTAAGCAAATGAATTATTTACAATGTTGGCAAGCATTGTGCGACAACAAATGATACTGTGACATATCTATGAGTTAGATACTTATTTGCAGAGGTTATATCAGAATTGTAGATCAGCTATGTTATATATGTATGTATATATTTGTAATATATGAGATAGTAGTATGTACTTAGTCTATTCCTTATTCACTCACTAATTACCATTAAGAGGATAGGTTGGTTAGGATATATATATTTGTATAGGGAGAGGTAGAGTAATTCGGTCACATTACAGGAAGGTCCCAAGATGGGTGAGAACCTTGAGGGAGCCTGCTTGTAGATTGTTTCGCGTGCCCTAGCATAGGGTTTGTGTAGGGAGAGGCAGAGTAATTCGGTCACATGACGGGAAGGTCCCAAGATTGGTAAGAACCTTGAGGGAGCCCACTTGTAGACTGTTTTGTGCGCCCTAGGTTATTGATTAGGAGAAAAGTAAGGAATAGGGCGTATGTATTATGAATCAGTAATTGTTTCTTAATTTAATCTGATTTAAATACATGGGGATGATGTTAATCATTGGGATATTGGCATTCTCCTAGTAGGGAACGTTACAAGTTGCATCCCAAGTGCAATCCAAACCCTAATTGGGATTTTTTTGGGAAAATTAAATCCTAATTGGGGACATTACACACATTCAATCCATTAAACTGCAAACTATAAGATTCAAACAGCAGACTAGAGGCTTACTTATAGACTTAAGTGAGCACCATATGAGAAAAGATTAGGAGACCCATTAGGGTTCCTTACAATACCACAAACACTAAACTCAACACTGGGAAGATAATTTTGACAGTCTTAATACCTTTCAACTGTCTCATCAACTTTAATATAGATTTAGAAGCCCAGGTTGTCACAATTTCTCTGAGACATTCATCAACTTTAATGTTTTAGAGTTTAAAAATCATCGTTTCAAGCATTCTAGGCATGTGTTGTCTTTGCCCACCTGTGGGAGCACTTGGGAGCACCTTGGGAGTGTCCCAGCGTGGCTGGGATGCTCCCAAAGTGCTCTTGTTGCTGCTTCCAAACTCGGTCCCATTGGGTACGAAAGTGGGACCCGAATCTGAAGAACCCGGAAACATAGGTATTCAAAAACAAAACTTGGTTAGATGTCTTATTTTCATTACTATGGGTGGGTAGGCATGCATAACTAGGACCAAAATGGTTTTGCAAGATCAAAAAGCTTGATACAAGATTCCTTTGATATCAATATTCCTTGTTGAGCCAAGTAGTTTGCATGGAGAACCCTTCACAAACCAATTTGCAGATGGATCTA
The DNA here is from genome assembly GCA_018584345.1 of Thuja plicata. Taxonomy (NCBI): domain Eukaryota; kingdom Viridiplantae; phylum Streptophyta; class Pinopsida; order Cupressales; family Cupressaceae; genus Thuja; species Thuja plicata. The sequence goes on along the minus strand of MU225903.1, from coordinate 1,900,054 downwards.
TCAAATTAGCTTGTGAATTTCTTTCGACATGTGATGGAAATGTAAATGTGGAAGAACCATTGTACATTGATGGAAAACAATGGATAACAAATATAGCTTTTGTATTCACTATAGACTTAATATATCATATCTGTACAATGCTGTATTTAGAAACCAAAATCTTATGTTACTGAGGGATGCATTCAAATACGAATTGTAATGTGTTGAGAATGTATTAGAGAAGATAGTATCTATGTGGTGTCCAAGTATGTCCCATGCATGTCTAAATATGATTAAGACTCGTGAGGACCAGGGATCATGGATTCTTCAAATTAGTTGCAAGATGATTCACATCCAAGAACTGTTGATTTGCTGATCATTTCAGGTAGCTGAACATTTTTATAACTCAGAAGCTGAAGCTTCCCTTGACTAGTTGCTGGGCAAGTGCTCTGTTGGTGACCTAGCATTATCTTGTTCAGATGGAGAGGACATATTCACAAAGCTTGCAAGTATTACAAAATTCACAAGATGCAAAGTGAAAGTGTTAATATGTTGTGAATATTGTAGGAGATTCACTTGATGTTGCAGATCCACTCAATTGTGCTCAGATCAGTGGGAATAATTCAAATAGTTATCTAGAAAATGGCAACGAAATTGCGTAGTGACTAAGATACTGTACCCCAGGGCCCAGACATTCCTTTCTTAGGAATATGGACATGAAGTTTCAGTATAGTATGAGTGGTGGAACTATTTGATCTCATAATGGTTAGAAAACAATGAGAAATGATCATTATCATTCGATCCACATCATAGCATAATGACAATATATAGAACTATCTTTTCAGAGTATTTGGATTCCTATTGTTGTTGCAAAACTCACTTAATTCTGGTAGGAGCTCACAACATCACACAGTGGCTCTTTAGACTAATATCAACAGAAGATCAAGGCCACAAAATGCTACAGTTTTTTTGATAATTCTAGCAAGTCTCCTAAGGTCACACCAACGCTAAAAATCTAAATTTTGGAAAGTGCAAAAATATCTTAAAACTTGGAAACATGCCATAGGAGGGGTTCAGCTTCCAGAATACAACTTGCCCATGCATTCATGTCAAACCCATAAAGCTCTATAATATATATATATATATATATATATATATATATATATATATATATAAACAAAGAAAGTTATACAGTATAAAGTAGATCATACTTCTCTTTGCTTTGCTGTTGCTTTTTAGATCAATCAGTTCTACAAAACATGCAAAAAACAGTGAGCAAGATTCTCTAACAAAAAACATACAAAAATGAAAATGGAATGTGGATAAAAATCAGTGAAAAATAAAAACAATTGGCAGTCACTCACTGTATAGTTTATAATGCTGTGCATGGAAGCCATATTGTAGTTGGTGGTCTGATGTGAAGGAGAGTGGAATAGATTATATTTTTATAGATTATCTCCATGTGGATACTTTCACTGAAAGATCCCCACCAATTCTTATCCATTTTTTTCTGATTTGTTTAGGTGCTGATTGAAGTGGTTTTAAGTTTATTTTCCAAGGTTTGGTTTGAGTTTCAATGCCAATTGATAGTTTGGAGTTCAACCATGAAACATATGCCAAGATACAATGCTTTTTACACAGGTAGAAATTAATAAAGGACTGAAATAAAATTTGAAGTCTCATTTATTTAGAACAGCAGTTCAATTGGTCATAATTAAGAGAATTTGAGTCAACAAAAATTTGCATACCCGAAGTCCAATACTCAACTAGATGAGGAATTTTATGGATGGATTCAAGGAGATCACAATATATGTAGTGTAACACCGGCGTGAGGGTACGTTGGGATGCCAGGACAAGTTTGGGGTACGGGAAAAAAGGGCCTCAATTTCAGGATGGCGGGGGTACGGCGGCAGGGGGTGGGGGGGAGGGAGGGCCCCTTATGCAATGATGTTTCAATATAACATACCAAATTGGTTCTTGGAATCTTGAAATTCTTGAANGGGGGGGGGGGGGGAGGGCCCCTTATGCAATGATGTTTCAATATAACATACCAAATTGGTTCTTGGAATCTTGAAATTCTTGAACATGGCAAAATTGCAACACGAACCAGAACCATTGAACATTCAACATAGTAACATAGTAACTTAATGATAAAATTATATTAGTTCTATTAAAGATTCAAAATTCATTGTTCAAATATCATAAAGATGATCATGATTACAATGAGTAGCATGATATGAATCATGATCGATATCAAAATGAGTACGAAATCATGTCAAAATGTAAGGGAGGCCTCTAATCATCCCTCAAGCCAAAGCCCTCATCACTAGAACTACTAGACTCCTCATGGTCAAGTTCCGCCGAAGTAACACTAACTAGCCAAGTTTCAGAGTACCCAAGTTTCGGTACTCCGACTTTCGACGAGTTTCAGAGTACCCAACTAGCCGAGTTTCAGAGAACCCAAGTTTCAGTACTCCGAGTTTCAGCGAGTTTCGGAGTACCCAACTAGCCGAGTTTCAGAGTACCCAACTAGCCGAGTTTTGGAGTACCCAAGGGGTGCGGGGACGGGTGCGGCCGTGGTACGACAATGCTTGAGTGGCAGTGGGGGTACTCCGGTACGCGAAGTACCCATCCCGGGTACTCTGGGGTTTTGGGCCAGGTGCATGTCCCCGGGTTACACTGAATATATGTGTGTGCAACATGCTACAGTGGCACCAACTTGTTTTATTTGCATCAACAATAATTACTGAAACCAAATATTGAAAGAAACAATGGAATTACTAAACCCTACTGGCATGCAAGAAAATTTATTGAATTAAACAAGAAATTCCTCAATGTGCCAAACAAGCTGAAACATAAAGTCTTCCTGATGCTTGATGAATCCCAAATTCGTTGCTGTCAATTACTGATCAAGAAATCTGCACAAACCTCAATGCCATTTCTAAATGGTACGGCTTGTAGGAGGAATTGTATGACTGGGGAATTGGTATGGCTAGCCTGGTAAATGGTACGGTTGGCAAGGAGAAGCTTCTAACCCTCCAAATATGCTCACAAACTCACCGATGTTTGCTGCAAATAATTTAATTAAATCCCTTATAGAGAATTTCACTGATCAATGACCAAATCGATCTCCAGGAAGGATTTATTGTTATTGAATTTGATTGATTTGAATGCACCAAACCCTAGAAGCTTAATTGCTGAAAGAAACTTGTTAAATCTTCCTGAAAATTCATCCAATGAAGCACTAATGGAAACCCTATGTAGCTTACCCTCAATGGTGAACTGGGTTTTCGTCCAATTCATAATTCTCTAAGGGTTTTTGTCGTTAGAAAATGCATGGCATGGGTTTCTCTGTGAAATAATTCTGAAATTGATCTCAACATAATGAGCAAATAGGAGAAATAAAACTTTTTTATTTAATATCCTTTACCCTAGAATCCAACGCCTCATTATAATTTTCTGTTTTTTTCATTATAATTTTCTGCTTTTTGTTTCTTCCAATCCCCAAAGGTGGTATCCAAGTCTAGGGAGCATTATATTTGTACTTTATAAAATCTTTCATTAACTTTATTGTGCAATTTAATTTTATAATAAAATATTATAAAGTTTTTTATTAAGGAAAAAACAGGTTTTGAGGGGACCCCGAAACCCCATACAAGCAGATTTTGAGAGGGATCTGGAAGCCCATAAAGAAGAGACGTTGCAATAGAAAAAACATATGTAGACCAACAACCTAAAGCCAACAAACAGACAACAGCTATACAAAGTACCAGTTGCCCCCAAGACCCCAACAGAAGAGGCCAAAGCCTTACATCAAAGAGCATGTCTCCTAAGCAAGGAGCTCCATGGGGTTTTGAAGGTTCCCCAAACCATACCATTGGGTTTTAACATGGCTCCCAAAACCATCATCCAATACCGCCACAATAGATTGAGCATCAAAGAGCTAGCTGAACCTATGGGGATAAGAGAAGCTCCCCAAATCAAACTGGGTTTTATTCAACCCCAAATCTAGGCTATCGCAAAACAGAGGAACCCACAAGCAACCTTTGATCATCGCCTTCCAAAAGCCCATATCCGCCTCTATAGGAATGGTTGTCACCTCTATAAGATGAAAGAGAAAGGGCAAAGGAAGAAGAGTGAGCCAAACCCAAAATGTAACAGTGCCAAGAAGCCCCACCTCAATAGGGATTGGTTCCAGCTCTATAAGAGCCAAACAGGGGCGAATCCAACCACGAACAATAACAACCCTTAAGATGAGACCAATGAAGCTTCTGGGTTCCAACAACACAAACCCTTAACCAAAAACTAAACAAGGCCAAGTCGGGCCCTTGAAAATTGCCAACATCCATCTTGACCACAAACATAACAACTCCACGAGAAGATTCAACATTATCCACGAACAAGGAGCCACCAAGAGCAACAAAACAAACCACACTGCTCAAAAGAAAGAACCATAGAGCCAAAAGACCAGAGCCGGAAAAGCCTAAAAAAGAAGCACAAAACAACCCCACAAAGGGGAAATGCAACAATAGCAAATAGAGGAAACCTCAGACTACCCGAACTAACTCCAAGATGGAGGCTGCATCCCAAAAAGCTCACAAACAACTCTGCACCAGAGCAAAAAACACTGAAGCTTGCAGAGACAACAAACAATCTCACTAAGACGGAGAGAGAGGGGGCCATAGCAAAAAACGTCCCTCACAACTGAGATCTCCCAAACAACACCTGTCCGCCACTCTCTGCCACCATAAAATCCCTCCAACGCAAGGACGAAGGGACCAATGTGGATCTGTCCCGAACAAAGGAAAAGGCCCGTAACAAAACAGGGGACCAGAGCCACAAAGCCAGGAAAGCCACATTCGTAGACAAATCAACCCAAGGGAAGGCCTTACACCAGAAAGCCCGTAGACACCACCAAGGAGTACGTAACCTCCACCAAAGAGAAGGGGAAAAGACGCTTCTAGCACCACTGCAAAACATCGCTTCCCAAAGCCAAAAGTTCCCAGAGGATCTAGACGAGGAAGCCTCACGACAACCACAGTCATCGCTAACAGGCTCACCACAACATCCGCAGCTAAGCAGAAAAGACTGGAAGCAGCACGCCCGCACTAAGAAAGGGGGGCAGAGATCCACCCCCACGCTGATCCTTCGACGACCCACAACCTTGTTCCACAACACCAAAAAAGAAAAACAGGACACCGAGGTTCCCAAAAAGCCAGGCCAAACCACGTCCAGACCACCATGCACATCTTCGTCATCCTCGTCGTCTTCACCATCACCTTCTTCATCATCAAGGATCTCCCCTGTGGCTCCCCTAAAGCCACCGCAAACCCTCGAATTCAAACGAGATGACTCGCTCGTGCTCCCGCCCATCCCGCTCATCTGGGTTTTTCTATAAAGTTTGGATATACAATTGTTACATAGATTTCCTAAAATATTATAAAGTTACTTTATAATTTAATATTATAAAGTTACCTCATGACTTTAATATTATAAAGTTAGTTTGTAATTAACTTTATAAAGTCACTTTAAGAAAAATTGCTATTTTTAGCACATAGTAACTTTATAATAAAATAACATTATTTGCTCATTAGATAAGCCATCCAAATGGCAATCTCTAGAGTCTAAAGTCCTCCCATGCCAGGAATAACATCTACTATCTACTGGATTTGCCTATGGAGATGGATAATAGGCAAATATCAACATCTGAGTGATCGTCTAAGAAAGAGGGGACATGACATTGACACAATAGTAAGTTTCTTGCAGTTGGTTAATCATGCAATGAGAAAAAAGAATGTTAAGATGCATTCAATTCTTTTGCTTTTGCACTGAAGATTTTGTAAATCTGTCGGAAGGCAATAATAGTCCAAAGGTAATTGTTAGAACATGATAATGGCTCAAAGGCAATGGCTAGAAGGAAGCAATGGTCTGATAGGTATAGCCTGAAGGTACTAATGGTTATTAGTTAGAACAGCCCACAAAAATAAGGTGTACAGAAAGATCATATAATTGTTGGATCCAAACAAATATTACTATCGAGTGAGGATTTATTAGTCTCAAGAAGTCATCAGCATTTACTGAAGACAACTAGGCATTTATCAAAGTTTAATAGAAGTCAAAATAATTGTTACTTTCAACTCCACATTTATAACAATTTACATTGAAAAAGTAGTCAACAACATTAATTACATTGAATTCCACATCTATTACAACAAAATGGTCGTCAATACTCAATAGTAATGCAATTGGTTACATTGAGCCCCATATTTATTAGGAGTACAATGAAACAGTAGTCAATAGCATTAGTCGCATTCAATCCGACATTTATTACAATGAAATAGTAGTCAAAAGTATTGATTCCAGTGTCAGTCAATGTGTATTACGTTTGGTGGAAACAACTAAAAGGGTCAAACCTCACCTCACTATTGTGATGGTTTTCTATGCTGATGACAGATGTTGATCAGCTCGAAAATAGCGCTTGCTCGTTTGCTGATTTATAGTACTCGTCCACCAATCTCAGTTATATGAGTCCCCAGTTAATCCCCTTGTTTTGCGAAATCTTCTTTGCTGACCAAGGGAGAGAGATGAATGGTAGAAAACAAATCACTTAACTTATAAGAATCGTTACTAGGAGATGGGGTACTTGGAGATGTTAGAGAATGGTACCAGTACCGGTATGGCTAATTTTCAAAAATAGGAGACGGGGGTACTTGGGGACACCATTTTTTAAAAATAATTTAATATTTTCCAGAAAATATCATGATATACAACTTTGGAACAATTTCAGTCACACAAGAACAGTAAATAGTGAAGACATTCTCTTTAGACCATTACAGTGACAAGAAATCAGTCATACAACTGTTTATGTTCCTCTCAAAAAGTCTACACAGTCAGTAGATCTGATCACTATAACTTTGCATGGATTTTTGTGTCATCCAAAATATCAGCATGAAACATTATGCAGGCTTATTTGCCGTTTTTTCTCTCTTTTAAGACATTTTGCCCTAGTTTTATGGTGGAAGATGTCAATTTCTGTTTGGGAGACTTTAGATGCCTCTAGTACTGGAGACGCATCTCAGTGGGTAGGAGATGAGTCCCTGTGTAACCATGAATATTTATATATTTTTATATGTAATTGGGAGACATCCCATGCTCAGTGAGTAGTCATACATTGTTTCTATTTTATAATTCCAAGATGCTTCACATGAATCATGTCCAAGTTAAGCAGCTTGTATATAAAATGGAGATATCCGCAGTGAAGAAATTAATTAGATTGATTGTCAATACACAATCGAAATTTAAGTTTCTGTGTGGATATATGGTTTGAACTTGGAGCTCACTAATTAAGCGTGTATTTTGCAGGCAAGAGTCGTTGCAGTCTTTTTTTTCATAGCTTTCACATCTTTATTGAGTATTGGGGGATTTCCTTCTCATATTAAAGAAATTAAGGTAAGCAGAATATTTTGAAAGATTCCTTTTCATCATTCATCCTTAAGGTTTATCAATTATACTGCAAATGTGTTTTTATATTGGCTATAATCATTTTCAATTGTAGGATTCTACTATTTCTATATTAAAGATTGAATTAGAAAGCATTTGTAATTGCCACCAATAGGTGATTTGCTTTCCATATTATTTAATGATGAATCTATCTAGAAAATGATTATAATACTTGTGCACAAATCTAAATATCTTAAGCTAATTTCTAATGAAATGCTTTTTGCAATTTTTTAAACTATGAAAGTCCTTTTTATTTTCACTGATAGTAAAGATGAGAGCATGCATTGAAGATGCTTCAACTGAGAAAGAACCATAATATTGAGTAATAGTATAGTTTTCTTAGGTAGGTAACAACATAGCCAAAATGTAAAAGTAAGTAGTGTCTCACAGGTTAGCAAGACACTAATTTGGTGTCTTTACTCCACCAAGGCATTCTTTTTTTCCCATATATTTAATATATTGTTCAACAAAATATACAACTTTAGTATCCAGATGCAAATCTATGACCTCCATCCACTATGGATCCCACATGCCTTAACCATCGAGCCAACCATGTTCTTTTCTATATACATCAATTTATCAATAGGAATATATTTTATGTTTTGTGATGCAATGGACAAGAAGAGTACCTATTGCAAAAGCAACACCAAGCTTTACATATAAGGGAGGAGCTATAATGTGATTGCTGTAACTTAATTTTTGTAGCTAATTTTCAGATGGTCACCTATTTATTTTCAGATGATAACCTATTTATAAATGGATTTTGTAAATTTGGTAGATACTTAAATTATCTTATATTGTTTGAGCATCAAGTGGATCATATATTTTCAATTCAAGAACCTTGATGATATTAGATTTATTATACTATTATACACTGTTTCTAGGCACATTGCAAGAGCTTTCCAATCATATATAATACCATTGTGTTTGATCTAAAACACTTTTTGGAACTAATAATCCACCTTGTGATATATATAATCGGCCAAACATAAAATTTACGTCATAGGTTATATCTCAATGAACAAATTGTAAGTGGGTCAAATGAACAAATTGCCAACAGTTGCCCAAAGTTTACACATTGAAAGCACAAGAACAATGGAAAATTAAGAAAACAAAACCCAACTAGCGTACACTACACAACACAGTGAATATTCAGCCTACTTGGTGAGACTGTATGTAGTACAATTTAACCCTTTATGATCCTAGCTGTGCATAAGAAGTTAAGAACTATTCTGTTTTGAACTCCTCGACTTTCAATATTCCTTGTCCTCCCTTTCTTATTTGACCTTTGGAACGAGATACATATGACTCTTGGTCTTCCAATGATGTTTAGATTGCCACTTGTTTGTAATTGAAGATTCAAGGAACCGTATGTTTCAGCTTCTTGTTGACCAAATGCAAAAGTGTACTTTAGCCTATGTGCCTATATGCAGCACCCATGACTAATGGGCTTTGTGAATAGGTGTGAATCATTGAAATACCTAGAGGCCTCCTTTGAATCATCTTCTCTATGAGTAGTAGCCTAGATGTCGAGTCTATAGAATTCTGTACACTCTTAAATGAATGTCTCCTCCTGGAATAAATTTTAGAGCTTCTTAAACAAAGTCATTGTCTAGTTTTGTGACATGAGCTTCCCTTGAGCTTCTTGAACATGCAATCCTAGTCAAAGGTCCTTCTCCTATCCCTTTTGACACGTTCACTTTGCATAAAAATGTTCTATCATATTATGGCATGCCCCTTCAACTTTGTGCTCGCATAATTGACTCATTGGGGGTTCTTGATTGATTCAAGTCAAAATATTTCTCCACATTTGTTATCACTATCAATTCTTCTATATTTAGACCTGAGTAGGTTGGGAGATTAAACCTCATTTCATGCCTTCATGATGGCTCTAGAGAACACATATGGTCGTATCTTCTTTTTTCCTTAATAACATCCTTGATTGCAATTGCTCCTCTTCTATCTGCAAACAACCTCAATAAAAAATTCATACTAGCTTCCAACAGCCTCAAAACCAACTTTAATTGAGTCGCCCAACCGTGAGGAAAATAATTTAGTCTGTAATGATTTCAACCTCCTAACTCAATTTCTCTAACAAGCAGTGATGGTATGGCCTTTTCTTAGAAGGGGTATGGGCAGCCAGAAGAAACTCTGAACACACTTCAAAAACAAACAAAAAAGACTTCAAAATTTATTTGATGTTCACACCCAAAAGTCTGCGTATCAAAGCACCTAATTTTTTTTCATTTTTGAAACCCCAAATCTGCAATCTTTGTGAACAACAATGGCAATTCCTAGCTAGACCCACTCCAAGCAGCTAAGGATTGTCTTTGTTTCAATCCCTCTTTTGTATCCAATGAAGTGTTAGCGAGATGCTTTGCAAGTTTGGGAGCCTATCTGTGCATACCGTTAGCAAGAAATTTGAGGGATACAGAGCGGAGCTCTATTCCCACAGGATTTCTGCTGTTGTAGTCTTTTAACCAAGACTCGGTCCTATTGAGGTAGCAAGGACAGGTATTCTGAATCCAATCTTAATTATTAATTAAAACAAAAGATCACACACATATATTGGACCAAACAAATCTAAGTATTTGTATTCATATATAAGGTTTGGTTACATACCTTGTGTCCCCTTTCCTATACATAATCTCCTTTCCCTCTCTATCTTGCCTATATCTCTATTCTAGTTAATAGATCTATCTTATCTACTTATATGTCTCAAAGGGCATATGGCCCTTAGGTAATACCCCTAAAGCTTAGCCTACCTTCTAAAGCTCATATTCTGGAACCCCATTTTTGGTTTACAATGTTATAACTCTGGACCGGTGTCTGTATACTGTTTTCCTATCAACATCATCCCCATGATGAAACCTTCATTGCCCTCATGTCAACCTGCTTTGGGAAGAATCTCCTATAGATAGTTTGGAGGGATTTAAATTGATCGTCCCATTGCTTTTTGGCCATCTACAGTTGATTGAGGTGGATATGCAGCTGTGCAAGCTGAGTCTCTGCCTCCACAAATGAATTGGGTATCTGAATGGTTTTTAGAAAGTTATAGGTATCCTGAATAATATCGGTAATGTGTGCTAACTAGAGGCTAACAAATTCTCTCAACTTCCTGAATTTTCTCTGGGCTTTTTCCTTCTAGTCTTGAGCCTATTGATATTGATCATGTAGGTCTTCTATTGTCACCCTTTCTATTCCATACGTATCCTTAAAGGCATCGTCTATCACTTATCATCTATATATCTGTCTGTTGTGGAGGTGGAAACACCAAAGCAAGGACTTAAGTGAGGCAAATCTCCAAACAGCCCCAACATTTTCTCTTCCCTGTGTGTGCAAGTTTTCTTGGAGGAGGTGGAGGAATACTTTGTGGGATTCATCTTCCTTTTTCGGTTGTCAGTATATTCTTTTCCTTTTCTTCTTTCATTTCCATTATTTCCGCTATAATCATACGTTTACATATGCTGTTATTAGTTTAGTTTATTTTCTATTTAGTGTCTAGATTCTCTATCTCAATCTCTGTGCTCTGTTTGTACAGGATGAAAGAACTAACTATCAAGATTAATTGCCAGGCTCCGCAAGCTTACTGCCTCAGACACTCGCGCGAGTTTAGGATGAAAGCGCGTCGCACATTAATTGCCAGGCTCCGCAAGCTTACTGCCTCAGACACTCGCGCGAGTTTAGGATGAAAGCGCGTCGCACAGACGCCCTACATCCGCGCTTTCATGCTAAACTCGCGCGGGTGTCTGAGGCAGTAAGCTTGCGGAGCCTGGCAATTAATCTTGATAGTTAGTTCTTTTGTTTCCAATAGTCAAAATATTTTTATATGTTTGTCTTGTCTAGTTAATTCAGTCTTGCATTTCACATAGTATTTCATTTAAACCTTAAAACACATCTTTCATTAGTCAAGTTCTCTTGATCACCCTAGCTCACTAGTAGAAGTGAGGTGGCGCAAGGGCCGATTTGCTCCTTTGGATTTCATCAATCTCGAGGGTGGCGAATTCCATTCTCCACATGTGTTTTCTAGGAAGCCTACTCAAGATGTACCACCAAGTGTAATGATTGATTTTTGAAGTTCTAAAAATGCTCACCTGGATGCCTCACCATCAGTTGATGCAATGAAATTTTTATCAGATGCAATTAGACTTCAACCATAGGCAAGCTTGCTGTAGAAGTGACTTTGCAGAGGAGAAATTTTATCAATAGCTAGCAGCTTACCAACAATTTTCTCTTCTTTCCTCAATGCATGGAAATTAGACCAATATTGTCAAACACAATATTGTTGTACATCGTTGGTTCAACCCTTGTTACAATACCAGTGGCAAGTTATTAGAAACAAGGTTAACACAAATGGGTGGTACTACCACAGTAAAGAAACTTGTAAGGAATAGGTGAGTAGTAATGTGGTTAGTAATTCCAACAAGCTTGCTAGAATTTTGGAGATAGCAAGGCTCAAGCTACTACCAAGCATTTATCAAGTGTTATAATGTCTCCTATTGGGACTTTATTTTTACCTAGAATCCCCAAATAAGGTATGGGGTATATGAAATATCCCTTGCCAATTCTGACCTCAAAATGCTGATTAGAGGCTCAAGGAATTTCGTCAAACACTTTGCATACAACCTCTTTACTTGCTGTTTCAATGTTTCAGTTTGATAATGATTGCTTGAAATGATGTCAAATGTGATTTAAATGCTTTCAAATGGTTACTAAGATGTCTAAGGCAACGAACCATAATGCAAATGCAATTCTTTTTGTCTTTTGAATGCATATAGATAACCCACACAATGTAAATATTCACCTACAACCGCTAGACATTAATACAAACAATTGGCATGCAAACTAAATATGAGAGAGACAACTCTTGACATTTAAACTCCTTGTGACTACAATGATATCAGAATGCAATGAGATTTCTTACAAGCTGAAATGACAAGAAAAATGCCAAGACTCTTGGCTTACAATGATGTATCCAATGCAAGTACCAAACTCCCTAAATTCCTAATAAAATGGTCAACATAAGAATCATACCAGGCAATTGATGATTAACCTCTGTGAATCTGAGACAAACAAATCTGAATTCTGGTTTAGTAAATACTGCTACAGCCACAGTAGGGTGTGAACAGCACTTAAGATGCTGAAAGAAGTCTATGCAACCACTGTTCTGCCCCTATAGAATGTCGATCTGCCCTGCAACAGCAATTCTGGGCCGAGACTCACTCAATTCGTCCACTACACTGCAATTTCCCAGCTCCCTAATGATGTGCGGCTGAATGTGGTTTCTTGGCAATCATAAACTCGCTGAAATCCTTCCGATCTGCTCACTACCAAGACTGAAACAATAAGTATGAATTGTCTTGTTGCAAAATACGATGTCTCCTCTCAAATCGTTGGCAAATACACTGCTGATCAGCTGATGATGAAATAAACTACAAAATCTCCAGCCAACTGGGGTATCGTCCAGCTTGGAAAGCTCAGGAGGCTACATTCTTGGGCTTGGTTTGTAGAAAAACTCTGATAATCAGAATTCCTTCCTCAATTTCTTTCAAATTGTCAACTTGGATGCCCAAAATCTAAGATACCGATGCGTCCAAGGCAGGGGCTGATGCGGGAGCGGATGCGTGCGGGAGTGGATGCTGGCACGGATGCCTGCCGGAAGCACATCCCAGGCATCCAGATGCGTTGGGATGCTTCTGGGAGGCATCCCAACGCATCTGGATGCCTGGGATGCTCTTCCGGTAGGCATCCACACAGCATCCGAGTGCATCTGGGAGCTTAGTCACAGGGTCTTAATGCATCGAAGTTAATAAAAGGTGAAGACACCTACGGGTTTGAATATCGACGCGCTTGCGCAGTTGTTCCAAATTCCTGTGAACACAAAGATGCATAGCAAGACAACTATTCTTCCATCACAACTTTTGGTGAGTCTGGGCATGTTGACTGCAACGTTGGAAACACTTGGTCTAAGCATTCACGGGAGAATAGTAATTGAGTATAGTTTGTTGGCATGGTAGCATTACTGGCAAGCCGTATAATATTCTTCTTGGCACAAAAGTTCTAGCAAAAGCTAAGAACATCATATATTCACTAGCACGGGAGGTGGACTTCTCCTAATTGGCTGTTATCCAGAATAGAGCAGAACCTTCAGGTGCATTGGTTTTTCGGCTAAACAGATGGGGAGGAACCGTTGAGTAGGCCGTTGAACACCTGCACTATTTTCAACCATGACTCAACCTTCATCTGGCAGAACTCCTCGCCACATTTACGGCCTCTCCAGTGAACGTAGGGTACCGATATGGCCAACATGAAGACCGTTATGAAGAAGATTCCCATCAGTTGGATTGCAAACTGTTCGTAGCTAATCGACTCGATGCTCGTCACTGTAATATTCGTCTGGGCTAAAGGGATTCTAGATTCATTATTCATTATTTATATATTTAATAAATTAAAAGTATAATTTTGAACTATATATAATAGTATTTTAAAATGTTTCAAATTTAATACTATTTTTATTTTATTTTAATAATTTTAATATATAAAATATAATAATATATAATAATATATACTAATCCCACCGCATTTCTTTGCATATATATATGCAAAGAAATGCGTTTATATATTAGCATATATTATTATATATTATATATGCAAAGAAATGCGTTTATATATATATATATATATCCAAAAGCATCCGCATCCTGAAAAAAAAATTATATATATATATATATCCAAAAGCATCCGCATCCCGAAAAAAAAATTTCATGCATCCGCGCACACCCATCCTGCATACGCATCCGCATCCGCATCCGAATCGACAACTTAGCCCAAAATGAATGCCAAAACCACCTTTTATTTTCAGCCCCAACCCTAATTCGAATTAGGGTTTCATTTCCCCTTTTTATTAATAAAATAACTTTATTTTATTTTATTGCTTTATTACTTTATTAAAAAGTGATTATACACCTTTTTATTATTTTATAATTTTATTATAAAGTGATATTATATCACTTTTTTATTATTATTTTATTATTACCCAAACTTAGGACATAATAATTTATTTCCTTATTTACTCATAAAATGCAAACCAGGGCTCAAAACCAAATTCTGTCTGAAGCTCTCTGATCCTTGATACTGTCTGAACCCTGTAGGCCGATTGGAACCTTGCCAAAACAATCTGAAACTGCACAAGAAGTCCCATAGCGAGTCCCCTTAACAACACGTTAGCCTACGAGAACTCAGGTGATAAGCCAACCATCAACTCATCTCCTCAACTCCTGTCTCCTAGAAAGGGGACATTACAGTATATTTAAGAATGTATATCGCCAACTTTTTATCTTGGTTGAGAGCCTACAACCAGGTTAGTTATCATTATGAAAAATGAAGAAACATATAACCATTATTGTTAAAAATAGAATTCTAATCATCACTGTAATTACATGAAATGTCCCCAATTCAGGACCTAGAAGATATACAATTTGATAAGTTTTAATTAAAGATGAAACTTATTAATATAATCTTCCACCATTTATTGGCAAGCATATGGAAGGAAAGCTCCTAATGTCCCTTAATGCAAAGGATAAATATTCCGTGACTTGGAATAGTTTTATACATGATCATCACCAATTAACAATACCAATTATCTCCATCTATTAAAGGGAACAAGCATTATAACAAAGGACCATCGATACTATTACCAATTTCATAATCGATAAAGGAGACCAAGTATGGTGTGATTAGATTAAACAAATATTCATAAAAGGATATTGGCTAAGGCAAAAATAATGTATTCGATTAATGGATGTTAATGATGACAGCCAAGATTGATATCAAATAGAAAAGTATGATGTCAACAAAACACCAATTATATCTAATCGATAAACCGCCAACTTGAAGACAATCCTTAACAACAACCACGAAGAAACGATAGTAAGCCAAATCAGCAACTTATGGTATCGACTAAGTCTAGACGACTGGGGCAAATATAGAGTTAACGATGAATATTCTGAACACCGAATGATATCGTGGAAGAAGACAACACTTCAGCGATTAGTTGCTTATGGTTATCAAGTGATACAATATGATGACATAGAAGTCCTAATTGTTGTTGGGTAAAACTAAGTGTTGTTAGTACTTGTTAGTTCGGTCGAGGGATAGGTAGTTGGGAATGGTTGCAACGGTTGACGCTCGCACCCCCTCGACATCTATATATGTCATGTACTTGCATCCGAGAGATATCATGTTATGGTTGGCATTGTGGTAATTGTTGTGTGCGTTTTGGTGTCATACATTGTAAACACTTGATGGAATATTGTGTTCTGTTATATTTCCTTTTAATCTCATATGCATTAAACTATTACCCTACGGGGCAAACATCTGGCGCCGTTGCCGATATGAAACTGGGAGTGACGGAGTGTTAATGCTGAAGGGAGTATAATGGGCCAACCAGTGGGCAAAGGTGCAAGCAGCAGTCGCGAAAACGAAGAAGGATTTGAGGAGTTATTCAAAAGCAAAAGGGCATTGACAACATATTTTGTAGCCCTACTGCAAGAGTCTATCGAAACTCCTGTCCAAAGGGAAGCCGCACGAGAGGAAGTTCTGGAGAGTGCAGTGTGGACTTCCCTCGGTGTGAGCCCTGCGGTAGACTGGTTGATGAGTCGTTTGCCCAGACTATTGGCACAAACATTCCTTGCTCTGTAGAACTGCCAAGAAGAGACTTATAGAGCACATCGCCGCCAACAAATTTTGCAGCGGTACGGAGAAAATAGCCGAAGGGAAGAAGAGGAGCGTGACGAAAGCAAAAGGCGTCAAATATCCTCAACCCCTACGAGAGGAAAGATTAATGCCAAACATTCTGAATAAGGGCAGAAACCGTACCCAAAGAGGACAGGAAGAAGACTACGAGGCCTACCAGCGAGCCCTGAGATTGGAAGAGCAAGTAGAGCGAAGGCGAAGGCTATGAAGACTTGCCGATGGACGATCAAAAAGGGAAGAAGCGGCCGAAGGCAATCCGGGAAGTGCTGAAGGTGGGACCAGAGGCCACGAAGGACACGAAGTGTACAGTGTTGAAGGGAGTAATCGGGCTGAAGGAGAAGCGGGCGAAGGAGTGGCCTGTTGTCGGCATAAATGTATGTACGGGTGTAATAAAGTTATGTTATATTATGTTAATCTCGACAGTTAGTAACTGAGACCGTTATGACGCGACGTTTGGTCGTGACCCTTCGGGGATTATATGTATA
>MU225903.1:1835445-1859620 GCA_018584345.1 Thuja plicata | reverse complement strand
CATTTCTAGTTTTCATTCCGCATTCTCGACTACCAAAACAAATTTCACCCCCTTTTGGTGGGAAGAGGTCACCTAGGTCGACCTCTTCCCTGAAATTTGAATCAAGGGCTTGTCTCATTAGTTTAGTGGGATTTCCATATTCTTGTCGGCCTCCTTCGAGTTTTGAGCTCCGAAATGTTGTGAGAGTTATAAAAGCAACCTACCTCTCCTCATTTGGATGTTAAGCAATAAAAAATTCCAGTGCTCTCCTACAGTTTTGTATCCAAGCATTCTCAAACAATTTTTTAAGCATCCAAAGCATCTTTGAAGGAAAATCTTCTCCATTTTAGAAAGCTTCTCTCCCATGATAGCCAAGTAGAGGATACCTCAATCAAGCAAGAAGATTCTTTTGTCTATTTGCATTCATTCATCCATCCATTCTTCAAGGCAAGATTCAATCAAGCAAATGAAAATCTTTGATGAGTATTCGTAGATCTATGCATTTGAGAAGGACATCCTTCATTCTCCTCTATATTCCAAGATTCAAAGACTACATACAACTACATTCAAGAAACATACACGCATCTTCATAGACATCATGATCTCAATAATCCATTTATGAAGGTATATGAATTTACATGGTAGATCTAATATCTACTTTGCATTTACAAGTTTTCCTTTCATGCAATTTTATTTCTATTGCAAGGTTGCTTCCTCAACCTGGGTTTGACTAAGGAAAACCCCTTTCTACACAACATTTTCATTATTTTTCCAATGTGCAAGCTTAGGTGGCATTCATACTGGCCCGGATCTAGATAGTTCAGGACCTCGCGAACAATTTGCAATTGAGTTCAGTCAAAAGTGTAGGGAATAGGTCGATCTAGGTGACCTTTTCCCTCTTAAACACCATCATATTGAAATCACAAGTTAGTTTTATCTTTTGATTGTTGTTTCCAGTGTTTGTACGAAGTTGTTTGTTTATTGTCAACTTGTGTGCACATAAAGCCAACCATTTCCTCCATTTCATCTTAGTTCTCATATCTCCATATCATTTTTTCATATTAGTGAAGGAATCTTGATACTCATTTAGTGCTTGGATCCTTCTAAGCATATTGATTTATCTCTCCTTCCAATGTACAATAAGAAATAGGATTGATCCCCCTTAATCCCAACCTTTTTCTTATTGTACATTTTGGTGAACTTGCCTCATAACATTTCCATTCTGATTTAGTGTCTACATCTTTTTTTCCACTTTTGATTTCATGCTTACATGTGATATTCATTAGATTTCATGTGCAATTGTGCTTAATTCCATTCATGTTGCATAAACTTCATGAGTGTTTGCATATTTATTTTCAGATTTTCATTTGCATTATTTAGACACATCTCTCTTTTCTTTCCTTGTGCATGAGTGTCATAACCTTGAGTCCTACCTATAGCATTCCAGTGAGAAGAAGTCATAGACTTATGGATTCTTGTGATCCTGAGTCCCCTATGTTTCCTCAGAATGTTGATGATACCAACATACCTACTAATGACATTCCCACTATTGTTGACAATCCATCTTTCCACTCTTCTCATGATGAAGATGAGAGCTTAAGAGTGTCTCCTACCCAAGTGCAAAAATTTTCCCATGATTTTGAAAAATTCAAGCAATGGTTAGGTCAAGAACATTCTAATAGGGAAGTCATCTCCTTAGTAGAAGGTTTGAGGAAATTGATTCACGACGATGAGAATGGTGTTGATTTGTTTCGTACTATTTACAATCTTATTGATAACAATGTTAATCTTATTAAAGGTTATGCTCAAGGTCTTGGTCTCTCTCAACCTAACACTAGTGTTGAGACTTCTATTCCTATTCCCTTACCTAGTGTTCCTACATACACCCCACCTCTCATGACTGCATCCATTTCAAATATTAATCCTACACATGTTAGTCTTGGAAGCATTCCTAATCCTCTCATTCCTCCTACAAGTATTTCATGTATTTCCCAACTATCATCCATGCTTGCTTAGAACAATGTTCCATTTTTATATTCCAGTGCTCCATCCATTTCCAATAATGTTCCAAACGTTTCACACATGTCTAATGCCAATCTCTCCACCAAATCCACTATCAATAGTCTTGCTCAAACCGTGTCATCCTTGCAACAATAAATTGTCTCCATGAATAAATCCAAATTTAATATTCTCACTTGTGACATTGCTAGTCCTTTGTCTTTAGACATCATTTGTGTTGTTATCTCTCAATATATGGAAATACATCATTTGGAGACTTATACTTAAAAAGGTGAACCCTTGACTCATGTGAAGACATTTTAAACATTGCGTAGCGATTTCTCTCATGATCATAAACTCATAGCTAAATTGTTTACTAGAACATTTAGAGATAAGACCTTGTAATGATGTTGTTCTTTACCTCCTTATTCCATCGATTCATTTCAAAAACTTGCTAATGATTTTATTCAACAATTTCAAAAACCTATCGGTCCTAAGATTTCTTTGATTGATTTAATGCATTGTAAACACAACGTTAAGAAAAAGTGACTAATTTCATCAGTAGATTTAAAAATTTGCATTCCCAGATTTCTTATCATGTGCCTGATATTGATGTTCAACGTATTTTCATTGCTAATTTACAAAAAGATGTTAGAGATAAGACATTGCTTTATGAAATCTTTTCCTTTACTCAATTTATGTGCAATGCTTCATAATTACCAACTTCAAGTGATTTGAGAGCATTACTCCAATGGCTTCGGTTGATAAGAGTGATGGTGCATCCCAACCATTCTAAAAGTTTCAAAAACCTAAAAGTTTCATCAATATCAACAATTAAACAAACAACATTGATGCACAATGACAACAACATCCAATGGTATGGCTCCTTTGTCATCAATTTTTAAACCTTCTCATAATTTTACACCTCTTTCTGAATCTTTGCATAATATGATTTTGAAGTTGATTAATAATAATGTTTTAACACTTCCTCCCATTAAACTAATTGATCCGTCCAAACAAACATCTAAATCCTTTGATCCAAAAGCCTTTTGTCAATACCATTGTCAACCTAGTTATGATAGTGAGAAATGTTTCTGTTTGAAAACTATTGTTCAAGACCTTATTGATTCCAATGCTATATCTATTGAGGGTGTTAATGATCAAGGAAACAAATCTATTGCCCCTCCCAACCAAAACTTGCAAATTTATACCAATATCTTACCTCCACATTCACCAATACAATTGAATCTGCTCATTCCTTGCCATCTTCTTCCACCAATGTTGTTGACTCTCCTACTATTGCAAGATATGATGATGAGTGTACCGAGGCCAACAATTTTTTCCACCTTATTGATTAACCCAAACCAAAACTAACACTTGATTTTTTCATTTCATTTGGTCCGTAGGAGACTATTAGGGCGCCTGATGGTCCTTTTAACATTGTCGCGAAGATTAATGGTCTTCCCTCTTGTGGAGTCCTTATAGATTGTACTAGCATGGTGAATATTATAACTGAAGAACATCCTTACACAAGACACCTCCAATAAGACTCCTATGAAAAATTAGATGTGATGATCAAGATTTTCAAAGGTTTTACTTGTCTCACTCATGGTTTCATTACCTTTTTGTTGAAGTTGGTAAGAAATCCTTAGATATCACCTTTATTGTCATCTCAACTTCTGATCAATTTGAAGTTAGACTTGGCTTTCCTTGGCCCACTTCCAAGAAATCTATTGTCTCTCCTATCCATAAGTGTTTAAAATTTCTCGATAATGGAGAAGTCATCACGATTAACCATAGTCTCTATTAGCCTTTAGCCAGTCGAGGGAACTTTGACCTTGAATTCTTTTGGCCTAGCATGCCTCAACCAATTTAACCTCACAAAGATATTTTCTTCTTGTCCCTATCAAAAATGCAAAGTCCAAAAGAATTGTGAACTTAGCAATCCTAAGGTAGTCCCATCTCCTTGCCTTGGATCCAGACTCCTTCCAACACCTTCCATACCTCTTATTTATGTTTCAGTTCCACCTATATCTCACAAATAACCTGCAAATTCTATCTCCCAAACTAGTGTGGTTCCTTTTTCTCTTCTTTATGATATTGATTGATCCTAAACCAATTCAAATTTCAAACGAAACCAAACATAATAGATGTGCCCTTAATCTTCGTCGTAGATGCCATGCTAAGGCTCGTGAAATTGCTTTCCAAAACATTTCCTCCCTTAAGACACCTTCTAATGCCTTGATTCCATTTGACCAGCCTATGCATAGCCCTAATGAGGAAGTTAATCTAAAGAAAATGAAATTAAATGAACATAATGATTCTATTTGTATTGAAGATTCTATTGTGCTTAATTTGGATGAAGAAGAGACTCTTGATGACGATGATTACAATGCTTCTAATGCAAATGATGTTAATGCTAACAATTCTAATGATATGTATGAACTCATTGATGTTAATCATGACTTACCTACTAGATTTGTAAAACAATTATCCCTAGCTCCTAGTGACAAACAAAGTGACTCATCATTAGAGCATGGTACTTGTTTCAAACTTGTGATGGCTCTATCTTTCGTGCTTGACGTTGCACCTCTTATGTGTTGCCCACCTTCCCTAAATAGTAAAAACCAAGATGGGGGGACATGTGATATGCGTGACTAGATTTTCTTGTATGGTGAATTCCTTTGTGTGTTTTCCTATCATGTTGTGCTTCCCCTGTGATGTGCTTCTTGCTATATATCTTGTTTAGATTTATTTAAATGACCCTTAATGCTCTATTGGTGCAAGGTGATAAAGGAATCAACCCATCATGCCATTCCTCTATTTTTATCGCATTCATTCTATATTCCATATACATATTATGTTATACATGGGCTATTGTTCATAAATGTGCCTTTATGTTGTCTAACTGGGGATGACACAAAGTAGTAGAAACCATTATTTTTGGTCTTCGTAATGCTTGCCCAACAAGACTCTTTTTTGTATCTCTTATGTGATCTTACATTGTGATCGTATTTCTACTACCTTTGGGAGATGATGTCAATTCATTTTTCTATAGTTATTGATAAACATGAGTTATCACATGATCATACTGACCCCAAATTTAGTAGATCTCTTTTGTGCTCTCTTTTCCATGTGTTTCATTTCCCTTGGTTTGTCCTTGATTGGGGGCATCTGAAGTGGAAACATCTTATGGGGCATGTATGCTCCATTAATGATCTAGAGCAGGGGTAAACTCAAAGGCTTCTAGAAAGAGGCATAAGACATAAACTTGACTAATTGCATAAGCATTCACATTCCCTCTTCACATGATACATGCTTCTAAGGGATACAAAGCACAAAAAGTGTTTCCAATGACCCCAATCACTCCCTGGCCCCTAGTACACCTTGAATATCACAAATATGGCAAGATCAAACTAATAAAAGTCACTTAGGACATGTGCAGCCTTTACTGTTTCATCATTCACCTACACGAGGCCTAGTTGCTTGTGGTACTCCAAGAGATGAAAAATGGGTATAACTTTCAAAAGGGGTTGAATCTTCCAAAACAAAAATTTGTTTCAAATACCCTTTATGGTCCGTAAATACATACGAAGAAATCAAATAGGTTTGTTTTGTAAAGTGTCCTCCAAAAATGGACTGTCCTGCTGGTCACAAGGTCTAAATAAGCTTGTATGCACGGTGTCTTATTGGTTCTAGGAACCCCCAATAAAAAAAACTTGTTTCAAAGGCTTAGACATATCACATATGGTCCGTAGATGCTACCAAAAATGTTTCCCACTCTTCCCATTGGCTATTTCATCAAACCCTCACCTTTATGCTTCTTATTTGCACAAACATTATTTTTCTAGCCTAAGGCATCAAGAAATTTGGTTCAAATGGTATCCCCATACTCCTGTCAGTTTCACAACATGAAATATACCCTATCTACTCCCATTTCACCAAATTTTAAGAGATTTCAATAGGTGGAATGGTCTATATACATTTTTCTTTCCTTCAAACCCCACTACCTAGGGTTTCAACCTAGTTTCAGTAAACCAGCTATAAAATACTCAAATCTTCATAAAAACTAGTGAGACTAGAACCAATAGAAAGTTGTCTTAGAGACCTATCCATCCCAACTAGTCTCATATCCCCAAATTTTTGTACAAGATCATACAAGTCACTGTAATAGATAAATTGGAGGAACAATTTTAGTATTATTGCTTCCTTTCAACACAATTAAATTCCAACACTTCTTCGGTTCTTTTCAGGCCTATTTAAAGTATTACACATCATAAAAAATGATCCAACTGACACAACCAACAATTGAACTCCCTTGACCATTGGGATTCTACATTATGCATTTTGTGCCATGTTTTTGCACTTTTAAACATGAGAACTTTTCGACAACATTACAAAATATGACAATATGCACTCAAATGACACCAATGGATGCACACATGGTCTATTATGACCTTATTGAATGACGAAAGACTCAAAAACACCAAAAACTAACATTTACCATATTTACAAAAAATGGACTAACATGGTGCCCATGCACCATACACTTAGCCAAAAAAAGTTCTCAAGTCCTTTAGGGACTATATTGTAGTGAACCATGCTCCTTCAGATCATGTCCTTGATCCTCAAATGCTCTTTCATTAGGTAAGCCTTTCCATTGAACAAAATACTGAAGATTTGTATGTGTAGACTTCTTACCACCTAGAAATTCCTCCATATTCACAAGCGACCTGTTGTATTCCCTCTAGCCTTTTGTTCATCTAAAACTGATGTTGAACCTATCTTCATACCTACAAATATATCTTATCCATCCTTATCTTGGAATGTCATCTTCTTAACCTTTGATGTATACTTGAACTCTCTCATTTGTCCTTTCCATCCATCTTTAATCACTTCACCTTTTCCCTTTGTATTTTCTCCCAGGTTCTCTGCCTCTTGAACTTTTGTGTTATTAGGTTTACAAACCTTTGAACTGGAAAAATTTGACTACCCACTATCCTCCTTTCCACGCAATGGACAAAGTATTGTTCCTATCATAATCTTATCATGCCAATCTTGCATTTCCACAATCAATTCTTCCTTGACCATCTCTTTTTCAGATTTGGTTCTCAACTCAATACCATTCTCTTCCAAGTTCATTTCACTCTTCAAGGCTATTGTTTTTATGTCTTCAAGTGTAGGAGTAGCTGCAAATTCCTTAGGCTCATCTTCCTTTCTATTTACAAAATCTTTCTTATCTGACATAATCACCTTAGCTGCCTTGGTTTGTTCCTTAACATCTTATTTCAATGGAGTCAAAGTGAAATTATTACCATCCTTTTCAATTTGATAAATATTATCTCTTCCATCATAAATAGCATGTCTATCGAAACGCCATGGCCTTTCGAGAAAAAAATGGAAACAATCCATGGGCAACACATCACAAAGAATCTTGTCCTTATATCCGCCACTGTTAAACTCAACCAAATATTTCTCATTAACCAAAATAGATTGGTCATCATTTAGCCAAGACACTTTATAAGGTCTCTCATGAGGAATATTTTCCAATTTTAGTTTATCAACTATTTCATTTTACACCATGTTATCAGTAGTCCCTAAATCTATAAAAACTTTGCATACATTTCCTTTGCATTTCTAGGTGGTCTTGAAAAGTGTTCTCCTTTGAGCCATCTCTTTCTTGTTGGATGATTTAAGTAGTGTTCTTCTCACCATCAATTATTCACTAACCTAAGGAGCTACATGCTATGATGGAGATTTTATACTGATGAACTATAATTGATTGAATGTTTGAAGATGATAAGATAATGATCACCGAGATGCAAAAATGAATACAAGACATTAAATCAATTAATGTATTGTATTGTCATTGATGTCAACTTGATATGGTATGCTTGTTCATACACATATTGGTCATAACTTTGAAGAACTAAAGAGACAAATTTTATATTATTGGTAAAACATAAAAAGTTTGTATACACCGAGTGACAGTAAACACCGATAGACAATGAACACCGACAGACAGTGTTACTGAGTAAGTGTTACCGAGAAAGTGTTACCGAGCAAGTGTATACCGAGCACCGCAGTAAATTGAAGTTGTTACCGAGCATAACTAAAGATGACGACCAATCAAAGCTGGAGTTCAAGAATGACAAAACTACTTACGACATCTTCCTCAAATGTAGTTGTCCTCAATCCTCCTTATCGATGTACCGATAATCTCTGGCTTGGCATATCATTCTTTTGCAAAATCAGTTCTCTTTTAAGCCAATGTTCAACATAATTTGATGCCGCTCTAAATTGGAATTCTTATCACATTCTTAATTTCTCCCTAGGCGTCGGTCATTATCTTATTCTCCCTTCCTCTATGATAATGAAAAGTGGCATCCAATATCCCAGTGGTGAATCATATTCAAAAGATATAAATGATAGTTGACTTGGTGATGATCATCTGCTTTGAAGACACAAAAAAACACATGGATACTTCTTTTGTTTGATCGGTTCACTAAGAGAACATTGTATTCATTCTTAATCATTCTCTAATGGAGGACTATACAGTAATGTTAAGTCTTGTTACCTTCCACCATGTAGAGATCATTGGTTACCTTGAATCAACCAACTATAAAGGAAAGTTAATGTTTGTCTTGGAATTTTGGCCATATTTTTTACAAGTTTGTAATTCCTTTGGTTATTAATTTATTATTATTATTATTATTATTATTATTTATTTATTTATTTTATAGTTTAATTATTTTTATTACTTATTTATTAAATCTTATTTCAGAGAGGGGACATGATAGTCCTTCCCTTCAAAAAATTTCTTGTCCTCAAGCAATGATTGGATGATCAAAGAGACCTATCCATTATCCACCTCCTATCGTATTACTATCTTATAAATAATATTTATGGATAGAAATTAAACATGCACCTTCCACCCTGGAATGAAAGATCGTAGCTATTGAAACACTTATAAAATACTCATGGTCTAATTTTTTTTGGAGATATATTAAACATGAAGTGCATACATTAGGAAGGCACACACACTCATGAAGTATGTAACGCCCCACTAGGGAACCCAAGAGAGATTAACCTAAAACATGTTACTAAGTTTGCAGAACAATTTTTTTAACGAGTTACAATTAAAAATGAAAAACAATGTGGAAGAAATATAACATAAGACAATACATACTTATAAATGCAACTCATTTACATATTACAAATCCATAGGGTTCCATGATGTAGAATTAAGTAAGTTAACTAATCTACTAAAAGCAATTAAACAATATACATCTTCACATAATGAAAATGAACAACAATAACATCATCTCATAAATGAAACCTAGATACAAATTCTATCATAATGATCCAACATCCACTGCACAAGTTGCAGGGTATGTGACAAAACTCATTATGAAGTACAATACAATAATCCAAGAATGTCACAATTGATACAATGATACAAGAATACAAGATAAGAAAGATAAGGGAAAGTTTCCAACAATGAAGAACAAGAAGACAACTGCAACAAGGATCGTCCCAACATAAAGTCACAAACGTCAGGATCTCAATGGTAATAAGAATCACTACCACTCGACCGCGTGGAACCAAAGGTCCACTCCCACTGTGATGAGGAGATAACAACAAACCCCACTCGGATAAGATAACAAGAAACCAAGATCATCTAAGCAAGGGGATCCTGAAAGTTAACTAACTCAAGGGAAACCAACACATGTAGGAAACCTAGACTGTGTATAGGAAGGTGTCATCATATATGTCTAACCCTTGAGTCTCATCCTGGTAGTCTCTCTAGACCCCGATACTTAAGTGACCATATACGGTATCAACGACTTCTCAACTAGACAAAGCTATTAACTATGCCGAAACCATACCTCGGAGGGCGACAAACATCATCTCATCCTTCATCTTAGCCTATACAAGCACTCAAGCATGGGTGATGTACCATATCTTATTAATTAATTTAAAACTCCCCAATTATGTATTATGTTATCACTTGATTAAGAAAACTTACAATAAGCGATCCTGGCTGCCACTTGTGGGCCCCGGTACTTATTACAAGCCACCCCCTACTACATAACTAGATAACCTACCCTAATGCTCCAACCAAAAGAACCAAATACAGAAAAAACCAAAACCATGAGGACTTCTCATAAATCATAAATTAATATAATCACCAAGGAAAATGCTAGATCATAACAAATAACATATCATCCTATAAAAGGATCCAAACAGTCCATCCCATATTGGACATCTCAATAGAACAATGTAAATTCTCATATCAGATCACAAGATCAATGATCATCAAAACATCACAAGAACCCGTCTCCAAACATGGAGTAACTTAATCCAAAAGATAAGCATTCATAACACAGAACCACCATAACAGTAGAAACAAGGTGACCAAGATAATTAGGACTCAACACAAAAGTGGTCGTCACCTTTTCGTGGTTAATTGATATACCGATCGGAGACTTAGAGAACACACAACATAAGTAACAGATGTATACAAAACAATACAAGAACCAATTGAGATGATATAAGAATAGTTATAGATTCCCACAATATAAACCAAAAAGAATAAAAAAACATAAAATAATTCAAGTCTGAAAAGACCAAATCCCTCCTAGGGCATCACTCTACCCATAATGACAATTAACCACAACAAAGGCAAAATAAAACTCCAATTAAAATAACATATCCATATGTAAATTATCTTCTGACCAAATAATATAATTATCATTAAGTTGTACCCCAAATTAATTATGAGTTAATTAAATTATCCATAATCCCCAATCCATTATTATTAACTTAGTATCTTATAAATATATTCCAAGTCTCTTTCTCATAATCGAACTCTTAAATTTAATTTAAAAGTAATATATAATCCAAAATATAAGTCCTTAACGATTTATGTTATAACCTAAAGATTATACTTAATTAAATAAATTATTAATCAAATATAATTTAAAAATAAAACATTTTAAAAAATTAATATAAATTAAATTATATAAATTAATCTACATTAACAATCAATATATATTAACTATAAACATTTATAAATAAACTAATATAGGGGGGGCGACTGAAAGATGGAGAGGAGAAGATGGAGGTTGCAGAACTAGAGGCTCACAGAAGATGAAACACAGGGTAGAAGAGGAAACGGATATGGGAATGAGAAATTGAAGGATTATCTTAAAAATGATGCAGAGTCGCTGGAGATTGAATTGCCAGAAGATATCGATTTGGATGTTTATCTTTGAAGTAAATTGGCAGTTATCGGGCGGTTTGTTGGAGCAAGATATTCTAGATTGCGTATCAGGGATTGGGTTAAGATAAATTGGAACAGTGAAATGATATTGAAATTCATTCCCAAAGGATTTTTTGCGGTTGTCTTTAATAACGAAGAAGCCAGTAATGACATTCTGAATCAACAAAATTGGTTTTTTGATTCGAATCCTCTTTACCTTCAAGAGTGGCAACCGAATTTTGATCCAACTGTTCTGGGAGTTTATGAGAATCCGGTGTGGATCAGATTATATAATCTCCCAATCGAGTATTGGGGGGATTCAAGCCTTGAATGCATCAGGAGGTCCCTGGGTACATTGATTGAAATAGATGAAGATATCATATAAAATGATTCATATTTATATGCGAGAATCAAGATAGCGGTGGTCAAAAAGATTCTAAACATCATATGTCTCAAAGTGAGAGATAGCTTATGGAAGCAGCAAGTAGAAATTTAAGAAGTTAGACCTAGTGTTTGGCGTTCTAGTACCAGGGGGATCGGCTCAAGATTTAGAGAGCATAACTCTAAACCAGCAAAAATTTGGGTCAAGAAAGGCATACAAAAATTGGTTATGAAAACCATTTTTGTAGAAATGGGGTCTGTTCAGAAACGAGATAACAATACCAATATAGTGGTTTCTCGAGATTTGGGAGAATGTTCGGAGCCAGGTTTAATGCAATCTACAAAGGAGAATGATTTGCTGAATGAATAGCCTCTTAAAAAACACATTTTCTCAGACACGGAGATAGAATATGATAGAAATTCAGAGGAAAATGTGGATTTATTTGACGAACTGGATAATGTGGATCTGAGGAGCATTAGCCAATTGGTTAATAACATTATAGGTAAATCCAAAGGTGGTAGGGGAAGGAGGACTAACAAATAGAAGAGAGAAGAAAGAGCATCTGGAAAAGGGATTATTAATGTATTCGAATTTCTGAGAAAAGCCAAGGGAGTAGGAGCTTCCCTTGGTAAGAGATGAAGATTACTACTTGGAATGTCAGGGGCCTCTCGGCCCCTGAAAAGAGGCGCTTGGTAAAATGGGCACTTCAAAAGTTTGAGAATGACATCATTCTCATTCAAGAGACCAAGCTGAATCTTGATAAAGCTCTTAGTTTTCTGCACTTTTGTAATAAGTGGGAAGGATGTTTCCAGGAAGCTTGTGGCTCTTCGGGAGGCCTTGGGATATTGTGGGACCCAAAAATTGTAAAGATGTCAAACATTATCACAAATTCTAATTGGATGTATGGAACTGTAATGAGTCTATCCAAAAACAATTTTTTTCATATTTTTAATATTTACGGTCCAATCAAAACAACAAACAAATTGAAAGTGTGGATGGAAGTTTTGGCCAAGTTGTATAATATTGAGGGTGAAAGAGCAATTATAGGAGGTGATTTTAATGTTCTTGTGGAACCATAAGAGAAATCAGGGGGGCTGTGAATGTCTAATCAGATCATGGAGAACTTCTGAGATTTGGTGTACAATAATCATTTGACAGATGTGGTCCCTTCAAATGGTAAGTTCACTTGGACTAAACGTCGAGAGAAATTTACTAGAATTTCTAAAAGATTAGACAGATTTCTAGTTGGATCATTTTGGGTAGAATCTTCATTCGGTATCGAAACAAGCATTATTCCGATGTCTTTATCCGATCATTATCTAGTTCAGCTCTACATCAAAGATGTTTGTTAGGGGAGGAAAGGTAGTTTCAGATTTCAAGGTATGTGGTGGAGAGATAAGGATTTTCTCCCGCAGGTGAAAAGGTGGTGGATAGATAGTGATATTTTTATAGGAACTTCTAGTTTCTGGTTTATGAAGAGAATTAAACTTATGAAGGATAATATCAAAGTTTGGAATAAGCAATCTTTCAAAAATGTATTTGCGGAAAGGAACAGAGTAGAATCTGAAATCGAGGTGCTCAACTCACATATTATAGCCGCAGGCATGTCTAATGAGGATTTTATATTAGAAAAGTCTCTCAAGAGTGAGTTGGCAGAGATTCTCCTCAGAGAAGAAATTTACTGGAGGGAGAGGTCGAGAGATAATTGGATTAAAGAAGGGGATTCCAACACTAAATTTTTTCATGCTTCAGTTAAGGCAAGGAGATCTGCGAATTGTATACACCGTATTCAGGACTCGCTTGGCATATGGCAGGAAGAATCTGCGATTATCGAAGGCATTGCGATTGAACATTTTAGAAATCTGCTTGGAGATTCACGAGAGATTAATAGGGGAGAGGAATTTGTTATATTAGAAGTCATTTTGAAGGTGGTTACCGAATCAGACAATTCAATATTGATGAGGCCTTTTTCACTTCAGGAAATTGAAAAGGCAGTGTTTAACAACCAAATTGACAAAGTCCCTGGGCCTGATGGAATACCTTCTGAATTCTACCAGAAGTGTTGGAGCTTTATGGGAGAGGATATCCTCAAGGTGGCGGAAGATTTCAAGAAGCATGGCAGATTTGTAAAAGAAATTAACAATACAGTTATTGTATTAATTCCTAAGAAACAGAGCTGTGAATCAATGGCAGACTTCAAGCCGATATCATTATGTAACTCCATCTACAAAATTTTGTCTAAAGCAATGGCAAATAGACTAAAACCTATGTTGAGTAGATTAATTTCAGCATAACAGCATGGCTTTGTTCCATGAAGGGAAATTGTGGATAGTATCATTTTGGCAGGAGAAGCTATCCAGTCTATTAAGTCTGATAAATGTCCAGGTATGATTGTCAAATTAGATGTGAATAAGGCGTATGATAAAGTTAGATGGTCCTTTATTATGAAAGTTCTTACACATTTTGGCTTTGACCGTAAGTGGATTAAATGTATTTCCCACTGTATATCTTCTATACATTTCTCTATTTTGGTGAATAGTTCCTTGAATGACTTTTTTCAAGCTACTAACGGTTTAAGGCAAGGAGATCCCCTATCCCCATCTCTTTTTGTCTTGATGGCAGAAGTTTTGGGCAGAAATATTAAATTGCAATCCTCACTAGGGTGATGGAGAGGAGTATCGGTTCATAATAGCTTGGCTCCGGTTACGCATTAACAGTTTGCTGATGATACTATACTCTTTGGAGAAGCGTCGGTTAGGGAAGCAAAGGTGATGAAAGATGTTCTTGAGAAATATGAAATTGGTTCGGGCCAGAGTATGAACAAAAGTAAAAATGTATTATTATTTCTCAACACCAATCGAAATTTAGGTAGTAAGATTGCAGAGGTGCTGGGATTTGTTGTTGGTGTATTTCCTATTACATACCTTGGTGTTCCATTATTCGTAGGCAGATTAGATCCCAAAATATGGGAAGATATTTTGACAAGGTGCCAAAAAAAGGTGGGGGCCTGGAAAAATAAATGGTTGTCTCAAGTAGGTAGGATCCAGATGATTAAATCAGTTCTTTCTGTTGTTCCCATATACTATATGTCGATATATCAAATGTCCAATAAAGTAGTAACATCTTTAGACAGACTGCTTAAAAAATTTTTGTGGGAAGGATTGAAGGGGGAAAAAAAATTCCTCTTATCAACTGGGATGTGGCATGTTTGAATAAAGAGGATGGTGGGATTGGATTGAGGAAGATGGGGCTTTAGAATAAAGCCTTAGGAGCCAAATTGGTTTGGCATATCTACAAATTTCCAGACAAACCTTGGTGCAAAGTGATGGCTGCCAAATATTTGGACTCCTTGGAACCAGACATGATTCTCACAATGGCCAACTTAGTTAAAGGATCGCATACTTGGAACTTTATCTGGAACAGCCGGGATATCATTACTGACCATCTATCATGGAAGATTGGTAATGGAAATAGAGCCAGCTTCTGGAGGGATTCTTGGAATGGAGATCTTCCTCTTGCTGACTTCTTTGGAGGGGAATGGGTGGACATGGTGGAAGCTTCAAAGGGGTGGAGGGTAGCTCATTATTTAAAATCCTCATAACTTTCATCTACTCAGGATTGGTTCTCAGTGGAGGCTGAAGATTCAGATAATCAAAAGAAGTTATCAGAGATTCTTTTAAGTAGGAGAGTGCCCTCATCAAATCTATAAGATCGCCTTATTTGGAGCGCATCTAATTCGGGGGACTAGAAAGTCCATCTTGGTTACGAAATTCAAAGGATCAGAAAGTAGGAAAGACATTGGCCATCGATACTATGTTGGGGAAAATGGCCTCTTCCAAAAGCAGAAGTCTTCCTTTGGTTAGCACTGCATGGTAGGATTCTGACAGGTAACAGATTGAGAATGATTGGGATAGCAGGACCGAATTGGTGTGTGTTGTGCAGACAAGAGGAAGAGACGACATACCACCTTTTGTACTGGTGTCCTTACGCAAAAGCATGTTGGGATTGGTTGTTAAATACGCTCCAATGGAAGGTGGCAAGAAGTGCCACACTCAAGGAATTTCTGTCTTCATGGCCGACCGAAAGAAGAAAGTCTAAGTGGGGGATTCTCTGGATCATTTATCCTTCAATTCTGGTGTGGCAGATTTGGAAGGAACGAAATAGAAGAATCTTTGAAGATTCTTCAAAAGAAGTGGACAATTTAGTACAAGTTATCAAGCTTGCTATAGAAGAAGTTTTAAATAATAGGTGTCAAGGTCTCCTATATAAATTCAAATCTATATGGGATTCAGATATGGAGGATTTGTGGACTCTGAAGCAATCCAGTGATCACATCATGAAGGACAAGAAAGTCAAGAGGCAACAAGTGTTTTGGTAGAAACCTAAGAAGGATGGATGAAACTTAACTTCGATGGAGCTAGCAGGGGTAATCCGGGTAGTGCTGGGATTGGGGCCTTAATCCATAATGCTGCAGGAACAGTTATTAAGGCTAAATCGGGTTTCATAGGATTTACCTCTAATAACTTGGTAGAGATTACAACACTAGAGAAAGATCTTTTCTGGTGTGCGTCTAATGGTATAACCAATCTCATTATAGAAGGGGACTCCCAAGTTATCCTGAACGGTGTTGTGAAAAATAGTTTTCATTCGTGGAAGTTGGTGGATTGGTTACCTAGAATCGAGAGTCACCTTAATAATATTGGTCAATATCACATTCAACATGTATACAGAGAAGGCAATAAGGCGGCATACTTCTTGGCCAACTTAGGGATCAAATTACAATCAGCCCATGAATTTGATTGTACAGAATCTCTACCATCGGATATGCAAAGGATTATTGTTACAGACCTAGGTGATCCTCCAAACGAGGGAATAGGCTGAGGAGGTGACGGCTGACGACAGGGCAGGGAAGAGCATTGCAAGCCCGTGAGTGATAAGTACGCAAAATCTCTGTGGTAAGTAGGGAGAGATGGAACCCGTGAGCAAGGCCAAAGACAGAGCTTTAAATTATAAATAGATCCATAGATGGGTAAATAGCCAAAGCAGCCAACTAATCGATGGCAGATTACTTAGGAATCACTTATGGGTGTGCCAAAGGAGTTACAGATGAGGCGCCTGAAATTCAGATCGGCTGCATATTCAAAAAGGCAAACTAATAGGAACATGCTGCCATTGTGGCAATCTTGGGGGAAGACTTTTGGTTTGTGAGACATGTGCACGACAAAATTCTGATTGAAGAACTATATCGGCCGGTGGCTCAAGTGGTGGGTAACACTTTGGCCCTCAATGCATTATCGCGCAGGACTATGGAGGATAGTATGCGCCGTGAGGTGCTTGCTTGCTGGATCATATTACGGTCTATCCGGTTGAAGACTGTTTGATTGGACACTTCTGGCTCAACGCGGAGGGTAAAAAGAAGAAGATGAGTAAGGCATGGTCCTTGTTCAAAAGAGGAATTCTCAAGGATTACAGCCTCGAGAAGTTTGACACTTTTGTTAAAGAGAACGAGGATCTCTTTTCTGAAGGAGTTTTGGATAGGTTACTTTTCATCGGTAATGCAATCATGTACTTGTACAACTGAGTCAGTTGGTTAGTTGGTCAGTTGTAAGGTTGTCAGTTGGTCAGATTGAGGTTGTTTTGGAACAACATTTTGTAACCGAGGTTTTTATGGAAATATAAAAGGGTATTGCCCCCTAGGCAAAACTTACTTAAAAATAAAAAAAATAAAAAAACTAATATAAAAATAAATTTTAAACTAATTAATCTAATCAAATTTTAAATAAATAATAAATAAGATAGACAAAACTCATTTTCAACATAACCTTTATTTAAAATAAACATTAAAAGTAAATCTTAGTAATGGGGGGTTACGTGGGTTTTCTTTTTATTTTTCTTTCTTTAAAATAAATAATAAAAATTGTTTTATTTATTTTTTAATTTATTTTTTTAGAATTTTTTTTTTTTTTAAATTTTTAAAATAAATAAATAATATAAATACAACCCTAATTTTTTTTAATATATCTTTAAAAGATACCAATTATCATATATTAAAAAAAATATTTGTTTTCTTTTTCAATTCAATAAAGAGGTCATTTCTATATATAACTATATAACAGATAATTATTTACTGTATTGATTATTATTATTAATTTTTTAACAAAAGGAGCATTTCAGCAAAATGAAAAATATAATTATTTTTATTTTAATTCTAAGAAACAAATTCATTTATTTCCCAAAACATATATTTTAAACCAAATATTCTATAAAATGGTTTGTATCAAATTTGTATGGTTTAATACCAAGGGTTTTAACAAAGTTCTAAAACAAACCCTAGCTGATTCGATTCAAGTTTTCTAATAGTTTCAAACACAACCTTGGACCGTTTTGATCACCGATCTAAAAACCCCAATATCCAATTCGAAGCCACAATTTCTAATAAAGCCCCATATACCCAGAACACAGATCTGTCAGGAAAACAAAACCACAAAGTCAATCAATAACCCTATTCTAAGATTTTAACAATCACACAACAGACAAGCAAGTACACACAAGAGGGTTTCAGTATTTCACATACATAGAAGACGGAGATCTGAATACTGAAATTTAGGATTCAAACCCTACCTCAAACCTCCAGTTGACAGAAGCCACAAAAAGAAATCCAAAACCTTAAAAATCCTAAGCTTTCATAATATCCTTCAGCCCAAATCTAGAGCCAAAAACCTGTAAAAATCTGTGCAACCTCTGTGTGCAATAATGAGCAAAAAAACTTGATAAAGAAAACCTACTCAACCTAAGGTTTCCAAAGCTCATGCAACCCTAAAAGCAAACTCAACTGAAAACTCAAGTAAATAAATAAATAAATAAATAAACAGAACTCAACTTAAAATTGAGTAAAAAGAATTAATTTATTTAATAATTGATAATTACAAGCACTTTCCAATTTAGCCAATTAACGCAGCTTTTTACTTTAAATTTATATTTTAATTTTAATAAAAGAATGTGCAACTTTAATTGCATAATATTATTTAATTAATAAATAATATTTTTAGCATATTAATAATATGCAAATTGATAATAAAATATTCATTCATTAATTATACTTTTAAATCTCAATTTTGGATTTAATAATTAATTAAATCCTCTATTTCATAAATTAGACTTTTTAATTAAGTCTTTTTATTAACACATGTATTTAATTAATTTTTATTAATTAAATAATACCATATTTAATATTTCCAAATTTAATAAGATTTAATTATTAATTACATAATTAATCTAATATATAACTCAACCAACTAACACTGAACTCACATAAGTCACATGACTTAGACAACATGACGACAAAACCGACTGAACCCAAAATACCACAAACAAGCACAAAGGAAGGGTTCACGAATGACGTCACCTTGACAAATTCGAAAGGTGGAAAATAAGATACTTGTCCACTATTTCATATTTCCCCCCTCTTACCATTGAGATATTGCGATAAGACATGCTCATCTTGACAATTCAGGGAAGTCGATGCCCGCTGCCTGCAAACCTGCATCATAAAGTCGAGCATGTAAATAATGTATATATAGTAAACAATTATAGGGATTGGTCAAATGTGTGGATCTCGCAATGCAAGTAACTACATCTCCGTCCTCTACCATATCAGACACATCATACAGAAA
Source organism: Thuja plicata (assembly GCA_018584345.1). Taxonomy (NCBI): domain Eukaryota; kingdom Viridiplantae; phylum Streptophyta; class Pinopsida; order Cupressales; family Cupressaceae; genus Thuja; species Thuja plicata. The sequence continues at coordinate 1,840,323 of MU225903.1, read as the reverse complement.
TGTAAGATAAACACGCCACACAGTAATGTAAAAGATATATGCCAACCATACACATGTACAAGTATGGGGTGAGTAAAATCATCCTAACATATGCATAATCATCATGCAAAAAACCAAAATATTCTGGCATCATGATTGAAAGTAAATTATGGGTGGGCACTACAAAGTAACTATACTAAAAACATACTAGTCATGAATAAGACATGTAAAGTATGAAGTATTCATCCAAATACCTATAAGGCATGAATCATACACACCAATACACATAGAGCATGGAGTATGGACTCAAATACACTTATGGTAAGAAGCACATGAATATATAAGGCATAAATTATGCTCACAAAGGATCACACACTTAAGGCATAAATCACACATTTGAGTAATATAAATCACACACATGAGGCACACACACACATAAAATATCCAAGTCAAAAAGTATACATGTACATACTCATAAAGAACGAAGCATACACATGAATTCACTTAAATCATGGGGCATACATATCACATAAAGAATGTTTCCATTTAATTCATGAAGCATAGACATGGGTACACATAGGGCATGAAGGATACATATGAATTCACTTAAGTCAAGAGATAGATATGTGAATACAAATAGCACATAAAGAACAAGGTATACACATGTATTACTGATGTTAAGATGTATACAAAAACACATATGGATTCACTTAAGCATACATGAAGGATATGTTAGAATAACTGAGCATGGGAGGTGAATCAGTGGCCTCAAAAATATTCCAATAAATCAACCACAAAAAATTTATATCTTAAATATAAACCTCAAGTTATCTTTAGTCCCACACGATGTATGCCTTGAAATAATCTTAACAAATAACTACTGCTCGGAGTTCACTGTTAAACCTTATTCATACTGTTTACCGATTAGCAGTCTTTCATTTACCAAAATGTAGTAAATAACTTAGTGTATACCAATAAATCATGTTTTAGTAATGTGTAAAGCAAAACATGAAAGTAATGACTCATAAACACATTTGACACATGGATTTTTAATGTGGAAACCCTGTTAAGGGAAAAACTACTTGGGATAGGTAACTCAAAATTTTCACTCTTCTAAAGTGAGCTTGGTGAAGAGCCAACCCTGTTAAAGGTTACAAACACACTGTTAGGTGTGACCTTGTTGGAAGATTTAAATCGAATAGTTTGTAACTTGATATCTGGCATCTCTATGCTATATTTATGACCAAACCCTGTGTAGTTTGTCACTTGATATCTGGCATCTCTATGCTATCTTCATAACCAAACCTTTGATAGTCCTTAGGATGTATCTCAATATATAAAGGATTGTTATAGTCTGCTCGGTTAAGAGACTTTATGATCCAATGGTTAAATTGAAACAGTAAATGATCTGTTCACATATACAACTATACTTTGCGGATTTTTAGATCTATTTGTAAGCTCATAATACTTTTCTAATCAATGTCTCCTTTCAATACCTTTGCTCCACTTCTTTCTTCTCATTGATGCTGTGTAACGCAAAGGTGACAACAAGAAGTGTGGTCTTTCTCCTTTGTCTCCAATGAGACACTCAATTCAACTTCTAGCCTCCTATGATCCTAGATCCCTTTATACACAATTTCTTCTACCTATACAAGGTGGTAGAACTATTTCTCAACTCTTCCCAATTGAATACAATCAAATTCAATATCTTGTACTTTTGAGCTTTAGGGACACTAGCCCTATTTCAAGCCTCAAACTAGAAGTCTTCACTAGTGACTTATCCAAAGAAACTAACTATTGGGACACCTTCCTTGTGTCCTAAGAACCAAGAATCACCCTTTGGTTCAACCCTCCAACTACCATACAACACTTATCTAGGATTGTCCTAGAATTTCTTGTAGTACTATCCAGGAGGTTTTTCCAACTTAACTTTTCGTCTTGATCACCTTATAGAAAACTAAGGATATATACATATACCCTTTTGGAATTTATGTCAAACCCCAAATCCCTAGACTCCAACTCCACTCCAACAACACCTAACACTCACCAAGTTCACAGACCCAATTGGCCTAATTAGGCTTGGATTTCAAGGTAAGTACTAGAAATTGGGTATGTGGGATTGAAAAAATGCTTTAGATGTCTTAAACTAACTCCCTAAAACTCAAATCCACTCCTAGTTCACTCAACCAAACTCTCTAACAAACATAACACTTCCTTCTCCTTCATTCTAGGCTGAATACATTGAGATATTCAACCTAGGGCTTGATGCATGAGGGCTTTACCCTTCGAGCCATCTCCTTAGCTTTTAGAATCATTAAATACACCATCCTAAATTACATTTTCCAGGATCTTAGAGAAATCCACTGGATAGAATGCAAGTTAGGACTCTATTTGCAAATTGTGCTTCAAATAAGCTCTTTCCTAGACTACTTTTTTAAAACTGAAACATAAACCTATCAAAACAAAACTAAATGACTTCTAATTGAATATAAAGTAACACTAACACATAATAATTTTAAAAAATTAACTTGGTTTCCAAGGTTCACATCAGATACGGCCGTACAACTCAGAAATGCTCAGAAAAACTCTTCATATTCCATTTCCCATGCATCAAAGTTTCAATACTTAAATTCTAACCATGTAGGTTTGAAGTAAGCACTTAAAAAAACTTCAAATGTGAAGTTAGATTGATCAAAAACACCCTATGACTGTTGGGCTTCCATATTGCAACTCTCAAGCAACTTTTTGACAACTTTGCAACATTTGGCAAAATCTTGTCTTTTTGCACTCGAAGAATTTTGGAATGAATCCAAATCTATCAAATCGACATGAAATGCCTAAAATGACATGGATCCAAAGGATTTAACACTAAGGACTCTAAAAACATAAAAACTTGCTTAAAGCAACATAAGCCTAGCTAGGTGATCCAAATGGCCTAAGGCATCTCTAGGCTCATAAGATTGCCTAAGAGATCCTTGCCCACACACTCATGGATCCAAAACCAAAATAGGATGATCTTCTAAGATCAATCCCTTTATTAAAAACAATAAACTTACAGGATGAAAATCAATCAGTGACAGTCATGGGTGCACTACACCATACTCTCTAAGACAAAATTAACTCAAGTCCCTTGAGTTGGGAGATCTTTCAGATTGAAACCAGTCCTCTTGATATCCTCAGGTGTTAACCAAGTAGCATCCTCTACTGAATGGTGTTTCCATTTGACTAGATATTCATAGAAGGTGGATCTCTTAGTTTGTTTGGCTATCCTCTTGTCTAGTATACAGTCAATCTCTTGTGTTGGTGTTTTTGGTAGGTCTTTTATCTCCTTGTCTTGTGGAAGATCTTGAGTACCTACAATGGGGACATCAATGAAAAGACCTTTGTATGGATATATGTTAGCTACATTGAAAATGGGGGATAAACCAATGGTTGAAGGTAATTCAATTCTGTATGCATTATTTCCATATTTCTTTAAGATCTTGAAAGGGCCTATCTTTTTCATCATTATCTTGGTGTACTTTTCCTTGGGTAGTCTTTCCTTCTTCAGGTGAACCATAACTATGTCTCCAACTTTGAATTGGACATCTCTCCTCTTGGCATCTGCTGCTTGTTTATACTTCTCAAAGGTTTGTTGCAGTTTGTCCTTCAGTTTTTGATGAATTTTCTTCATTACCTCTGCAAAATCCTCAGCTTGGGCACTCCTCTAGCCAAAATCCTGAATGTTTCTTAGCTCCAAGACACCCCTAGGGTGTGATCCATAAATAATTTGGAAAGGACTGAGTCCTGAACTTCTGTTGACAGAGTCATTATAGGAGAACTCTGCTTGTGGAAGGATTGAATCCCATGCCACTCCATAATCCTTTGTCAAGAATCTTAGCAAGTTTCCTAGAGACCTATTAATGACCTCAGTCTATCCATCTAATTAAGGGTGATAGGCAGATGACATGACTAGGTTTTTTCCAAGACTTTTCCATAGGGTACGCCAAAAATGTCCCACAAACTTGGGGTCTATGTCTGCAACAATGGTAAGTGGAAAACCATGGAGTCTCACAATCTCCTTGAAGAATAGCCCTGCAATACTTGAGGCATCATGTGTAGTCTTACAAGGTAAGAAGTGTGCCATCTTGGAGAAGCTGTCTACTGTAAGGAAACTCAAGTGCGGAAATAGCTTCCTACACTAATCTCTAAAGGAAAGTATTGTGCAAATTCTTTTAAATCCTTACAATTTCAGATTTGTTAAGTACTTTAACAAAGATATTGCAACCATATACCATGCATACAGAAAATAGAGAATGACACAATGATTTACCCTAGGGAAAACCTTTCGGTAAAAAACCCCAGCACTCCAAAACCTGCACAATGTATTATCTTCAACACAACGGTTACAACACACTTGCAATGCAAGTTCTTTCAGGAGACAATCGACACACACAGACAAATCTAGTAGCACTAGATTATACCAATAATACACTCTTTTCGTATATTTTCCTGTAACCCTAAAAAAATGCTTATATCATTGCGCTTTCCTTTTTAGGGCAACTCCCAAAGATAGCCGTATTAGGGTTTTACCATTCTCTGAGAAAATAGGAATCCTAAATTTTTTTTCGGGCCGATGCCCTGAACCCCATGGTTGGGATCAAGGATTGGAAGAGTTTACAGTACTCAACTTTATCAGTTGCCACATGTCATTGCATGTCTTCACCTATCATTGAAATCTCCTAGAAATAGCTCTTACGTGTCAAAGGAATCCGTCATAACTGTTTTAGCCATGATCTCCTTACACACAATTCAAGATGCCGACACATTAAGTGGAGTGACACATCAACATGCCAACTAGACATGTACACTCACACTTAATTACATTATTTGCAAGAAATACATTTTACAAAACAAATA
>MU225903.1:1795870-1830060 GCA_018584345.1 Thuja plicata | reverse complement strand
CCTGCACAATGTATTATCTTCAACACAACGGTTACAACACACTTGCAATGCAAGTTATTTTAGGAGACAATCGACACACACAGACAAATCTAGTAGCACCAGATTATACCAACAATACACTCTTTTCATATATTTTTGTGTAACCCTAAAAAAATGCTTATATCATTGCGCTTTCCTTTTTAGGGAAACTCCCAAAGATAGTTGTATTAGGGTTTTACCATTCTCTAAGAAAATAGGAACCCTAAAATTTTTTTTGTGGCGATGCCTCGAACCCCACGGTTGGGATCAAGGATTGGGAGAGTGTACAGTACTCAAATTTATTAGTTGCCACATGTCATTGCATGTCTTCACCTGTCATTGAAATCTCCTAGAAATAGCTCTTACGTGTCAAAGGAATTTGTCATAACCATTTCAGCCATGATCTCCTTACACACAATTCAAGATGCTGACACATCAAGTGGAGTGACACATCAACATGCCAACTAGACATGTACACTCACACTTAATTATATTATTTGCAAGAAATACATTTTACAAAACAAATAATAAGAATAGGAATTATCCAAGGTTGAGACACCTTATTCCTAACATCTACAACCACATAAACACTGTCATAGCCTGCCTTTGTCCTTGGAAGACCCAATAAAAAATCCATGCCGACAGAGTCCCAAGGTTTGTTAGGGATGGGTAATGGTGTGTACAATCCTGCATTTGAACTGGTGCCTTTAGCTTTTTGACAAACTAGACAACACTCCACAAATCTCCTTATCTCAGTCTGCATTTTGGGCCAGAAGTAGAACCTTCTTACTATCTCAAGTGTCTTGTCAAGACCAAAATGGCCTTATAGACATCTACAATGCTTCTCTTTTATGATGTTCTCCCTCATGGAACAATCAAGGATGCACAATTGACTCCCTTTAAACAACAATCCTTCTTGAATCATATGTTCTGCAAATTTAGTGTGATATCTATCTTCTAGTTCCAAACACACTTGGTAAATTTCTTTGAAGTCTGCATCATTGGGATACATATCCTTGAGGACAAAGATACCTACACTTTCCAAGGCCACTTCTTGTACAGCCAAATTCCTTCTGCTTAATGCATCAACTACCTTGTTAGCTACTCCCTTTTTATGCTTTATGATGAAAGTGAATGCTTGCAAGTACTCCATCCACTTGAGGTGTCTATGGTTCAGTTTCTCCTGCCTGTTAAGAAAACTCAAAGCATGATTGTCAGTAAATACAACAAATTCTTTTGGAAATAAGTAATGCCTCCACTTTTTCAGTGATTGGACCATAGCATACATTTCCAAATCATATGTAGAGTACTTCTGCTTAGCTTCATTAAGATTTTCACTGAATAATGCCACAGATCTCCCTTCTTGACTGAGAACACCCCCAATATCTCTCTTACTAACATCACATTCAATGGTGAACACCTTGTGAAAATCAGGGAGAGTTAACATAGGTTGTTGCGAGACTCTTGTCTTCAAATATTTAAAGGACTTGTCTGTAGCATCAGTCCATAAAAAATGGTATTTCCTTCTCCCTTTGATAGTTTCTATCATTGGTGCACTCACTCCACTGAAATTATTCACAAATTTCCTATAGAATCTAGCTAGCCCATGGTAACTTTTGACCTCACTGAAAGATTTTGGAGTGGGCCAATTCGGTATGGCTTCAACCTTGGAAGGATCCATTTTTAAATTACCCTTGGAGATGACAAAGCCAAGATATATTAGTTCCTCTTGCATAAACACACATTTTTCCAAATTTATCCTCAACTTTTCTTCATGTAGCCTCTTCATTACCATATCTAGATGTAACAAATGCTCCTCTTTATCTTTGCTAAAGATCGATATATCATCTAAATAAACAACTACAAAGTGATTTATGAAAGGCTTAAGGACCTCATTCATCAATCTCATAAAATTACTAGGAGCATTAGAGAGGCTAAAGGGTATCACTACCCATTCAAACAACCCCTCATTGGTTTTGAAATTTTTCTTCCACTCATCCCCTTCTCTGATCCTAATTTGATGATACCCACTCTTTAGATCAATCTTTGAGTAATATTTTGTTCCTTCTAGGCAGTCCATGAGATCTTCTATCATTGGCATAGGAAACCTATATCTGATGGTCATCCTATTGATGGCTCTAGAGTTAGTACATATCCTCCATGTACCCTCTTTCTTAGGTGCTAGGACTGTAGGGACTGCACAAGGGCTTATGCTCTTCCTAATGAAGCCCTTTTACATCAAATCTTGAATCTGTCTTGCAACTTCTATATTTTGGTCAGGGGTAAGCTTGTAAGAAGCCTTATTTGGAAAGGTAGAACTAGGTATGAGGTCTATATAGTCGCTAATATCCCTTTGTGGTGATAAAACATCAGTACTCTTTTCTGCAGCTATCCCTTTGTATTTGTTCAACAAATCTGCTACTTCTTTAAGGCCAACACTTCTCTGAGATTCTTGACCTTTTGGTGTCTTCTTAGTCTCTTTTTTAGGCTTTACTATGATGGAAAAACAAGGTGTGTCTCTTTCCTTGAGAACTTTCAAAAATTCCTTCTCTCCCAATAAGGTAACACTGTTTGTTAGAGTCCTGTTTTTCTCAAAATCAAGGAGGGGTGTCATAGTGTAACTAATCCCATTATTAGTCAAAGTATATACATTTTTATTACCCCCATGTTGAGAATCAACATCATATTTCCAAGGCCTTCCTAGGAGAAGATGACATGCATCCATATTCACAACTTCACACAAGACTTTATCTTTGTATCCTCCTACTTGAAACTCTACCCAACATTGCTCATCTACCAAAGTTTGTTGGTCTTTATTAAGCCAAGATAATTTATAAGGGTTTGGATGGGGTATTTTATTCAAACTAATCTTATCTATCATTTCATTAGAAACTAAATTCTTTGTAGAACCAGTGTCAATAATAACTTTGCAAATCTTACCGAGTACCTTGCAGTGAGTTCTGAATAGACTTCCTTTGTGGGGGCTCCTTGGGAGTTGGCATCTTCAAGAGTGTCCTATTGAACATTATGCATTCTCCTTGCTCAAGTTTTGTAGGTTTGGATGTGGTGGTGTGATAGGAAGTCATGCTTTGACAGTCCTCATCTTGGGTGAGTTGGACTCTTTTGTCTCCTCCTAATGTAATGGCCTTGTTTGGGCATCTAAAAGATTGGTGACCAATCTGATTGCAGGAGAAACACTTTCTAGTGAATGTGGAGTTACTGCTACCTCGTAAAATTCCTCTACTATTGCCTCTACCCCCTCTAAAATTTCCTTTGTTATACTATTCTTGGTCATACTCTTGGTGATTGGATTCTCCCTATGGTCTTGTAGATGATCCTCTTCCTTGAAACCTTCCTCTAGCTTTGAAACCATTTCCTTTTCCTCTATTATTCTGCTCTCCTTTCCTCTTTTGTTTCTCTTCAATCTTCATAGCCATCTGATAGAAATGGTGTACAGATTGGGGGACAAAACAAACTTAGTTCATCCTGAATACTATACTTAATCCCATTCATGTATCTAGCAAGTTTTTGTTTCTCACTTTCAGGGGTTGTTGTCTTCATAGAGATCTTGTGGAATTCATCAATGTAAGATCCAACATCAAGATCCTTTTGTTTAAAATTCTATAACTTCTTGTGCAGATTTACTTCATAATCTTCAGGAACAAATTGCTTCTTAATTTCTCTCAACATCTTCTTCCATGTGGTCATAGGGTCCTTTTATTTCTCCACCCTCTCCCTTTGTAGGAAGTTCCAAAAACTTAGTGGAGATTTTTTCATTTTGGACTTGGAAATCTTTATTCTCGGTGAGATAGGGATATCCTCACATTCAAAATAATTTTCTAGGGCTTCCACCCAATCCATGAATTCCTCAGGGTCTATCTTTCCTATAAACATCAATAGGTATGGTTTGTTATCTCTCCTACCCACTCTCTCCAAAGCTTCTAAGATCCTTTTCTCTTCTGGCACCCTTGGCTTCTCTACATCACTCTCCTCTTCTTCTTCTTCTTCTTCTTCTTCTTCTTCTTCTTCTTCTTCTTCTTCTGAATCATCACCAGTAGTCCTACTTATCTGAGAACTCTTTAATTTATCTATTTCTGCTTCCATCTTCTTATTCTTAGCTGCCTACTCCCTCACAATCTTGGCTAGCTCCATGTTGGTGACCCTCATAGGGATATCTCCATCAATATCATCAGTCTTCTCTACCATTCTTATTCCCAAGAGCTTTTATAGGCTCTGATACCACCTAATGCAAAGGTGATAGCAAGAAGTGTGGTCTTGCTCCTTTGTCTCTAATGAGACACTCAATTCAACTTATAACCTCCTAGGATCCTAGATCCCTTTATACATAATGTATTTTACCTATACAAGGTGGTAGAGCTATTATTCAACTCTTCCCAATTGATTACAATCAAATTCAATATCTTGTACTTTTGAGCTTTAGGGACACTAGCCCTATTTCAAGCCTCAAAGTAGAATTATTCACCAGTGAATTCTCCAAAGAAACTAACTATTGGAACACCTTCCTTGTGTCCTAAGAACCAATAATCACCCTTTGGCTCAACCCTCCAACTGTCGTACAGTACTTATCTAGGCCTGTCCTAGAATTCCTTGTAGTACTATCCAGGAGGTTTTTCCAACTTAATTTTTCTTCCTGATCACCTTCTAGAAAAATAAGGAAATATCCAGATACCCTTTTGGAATTTATGTCAAACCCCAAAGCCCTAGACTCCAACTCCACTCCAGAAACACCTAACACTCACCAAGTTCGCAGACCTAATTAGCCTAATTAGGCTTGGATTTCAAGGAAAGTACTAGAAATTGGGTATGTGGGGTTGAAAAAGTGCTTCAGATGTCTTCAAATAACTCCCTACAACTCAAATCCACTCCTAGTTCACTCAACAAAACTCTCTAACAAATATAACACTTCCTTCTCCATTTTAGGCTAAATACATTAAGATATTCAGCCTAGGGCTTGATGCATGAGGGATTTACCCTTCAAGACATCTCCTGAGCTTTTAGAATCATTAAATACACCATCCTAACTTGCATTTTCCAAGATCTTAGAGAAATCCATTGGATAGAATGCAAGTTAGGACTCCATTTGCAAATTGTGCTTCAAATAAGCTCTTTCCTGGACTGCTTTTTGAAAACTAAAACAAAAACCTATCAAATAAAAAATAAATGACTTCTAACCAATTGGAAAGTAACACTAACACATAATAATTTTAAAATATTAACTTGGTTTCCAAGGTTCACATCAGATACGACCGTACAACTAAAAAATGCTCAGAAAAACTCTTCATATTCCATTTCTCATGCATCAAAGTTTCAATACAAAACTTCTAACCATGTAGGTTCAAATTCAGCACTTAAAAAATCTTCAAATGAAAAGTTATATTGATCAAAAATTCCTTGTGACTATTGGGCTTCCATCTTGCAACTCTTGAGCAAATTTTTGACAACTTTGCAACATTTGGTAAAATATTGTCTTTTTGCACTCGAAGACTTTTGGAATGAATCCAAACCTATTAACTCGACATGAAATGCATAAAATGACATGGATCTAAAGGATTTAACACTAAGGAATCTAAAAACATAAAAACATGCTTAAAGCAACATAAGCCTAGCTAGGTGATCCAAATGGCCTAAGGCATCTCTAGGCTCAAAAGTTTGCCTAAGATATCCTTTCCCACACACTCATCTATCCAAAACCAAAATAGGACGATCTTCTAAGATCAATCCCTTTATTACAAACAAGAAAATTGTAGGATGGCAGTCAATCAATGTCAGTCATGGGTGTACTACACCTCTGTACTTCTCTGTTGCTTAGTGTCTGCATAAATATAGCTCTATTGTTTAGCTTGATTGATCATATTTGATTGAAGACTTATTTCTTCATCAGTTTATCTTCAGCATCTTTTTCTCTTTTCACTCCCCTAATTCACAATGAATTAGCTTGTCTCTTTATAGACATGATTTCACCGTTTCTCAGTCCTTGACTTTCTTGTTCTTGGCGTGATCCACAATTCTATCCAATATTGCTTTAAAACTATACTTCACTTTTATCCCATATATTTCTCTTAGACAACTAGAATAAAATAGCTTTAAAAATCTCACTTATATTTGGCTTTTAACTTGTCGATGAAAACAATATTAACAACCAGTTAACTTCATCTTTAGCTCTTTCTAGCTAAGTCTTTTGTCATTTCTGAACTTTAGTTCCTTTTGGTGTTTTAACTCTTTGTTAGCTCGATCAACACTTTAGTTCTCCTCGGGCATCTCCATCGGGGTTGTTTGTCCTTTGGGTAACACTGTGAAGTTTTGCTCGGGTTTCATTGATTCTTCTCATCGATAATGCTTGCTCGAGTTTCTTGCTTGAGTATCATTGTGACTTTCCTCTCGGGTTTCTCTATCCGTTGGGGTGCACTGACCGTCGATGTTTGGAGTCACTTAGTGCATACTAAACTTTTATGCATTACTGACAGCATAACCTTAATCTTTCTACCTCTCTAAATTCTTTGACACAATCTATATAACCAATTAGAATATATCAAGTTGACATCAATGACAATACAATAGATTAACTAATTTAATGTCTTGCATTAAATTTTTGCAACTTGGTGATCATAAACTTAACATCTTCAAACATTCGATCAATTATGGTTCATCAATCTCTCCTTTTGGCATTGATGGAAACACACTACATCATCACACTATATTATTACTAATACAATATGAAATATATCAATTGTAGTTCATCAATCTACCAATCTTATTGTTCTATAACCAATACAAATGTCTGGCTCTCGGTAAGCTCATATAACTTAGATTTGATTTTTGCAGAGTGCTTTTTTCAATCTTCAATCCCCTCACTGGATAGATGTAGCAGCTTCTGATTTTGTCTCCTCTCTGATGTTGTCTCTCCCTTTGACTGTTCCTCCCCTTGATCATCTCTTTTTCCTTTGACAACAATATAGATATATTCTCTCCCTTAAGTCACCTCTCCCTTAGGATATCTTCTCTCCCTTTGATGGATATTTCATATGTATATAAAATATCTCTCCTTTGGATCATCTCAGGATATTCTCTCCCTTTGACAAAAATGCCAAAGTAAACATTGATCATGCCAAAGTTATACATTGATCATGCCAAAGTTATATCCTTTCACCTTTTTATAATATACTCCTTGAATTTCCCTATCCATCAACAATAAAATGACTCTGGTTTTTGGTGTAGATATGTACCTTTCTATGTACTGATGTATCATTGCAGTCCATCTATGTGCTTGCATCAACATGAATGATCTTTTGATTATGTGTAGGTTGATGCAGCCTCCTAGTCATCTTACTGACCAATAGACAAGGGTTGGACCACTAGTCTCTTTCTCAGGTACTCAAATGTATCTTTAGGCAATGACTTTGTGAATATGTCAGCTAATTGTTCCTTGGATTGAACATATTCTAGTATCTCTTCTTTTGCTTGCACTTTTTCTCTACGTAATGATACTTGATTGAAATAAGCTTAGTATTAGCATGCATGAATGGATTCTTAGAAATGTTTATTGCACTGGTATTATCACAATAGATAATCACTGGTTCAATAATTTTCATATTCATACCTTCCAGTATTTGTTTGATCCATGCAATATTAGAGCAGTTTGCAACAACAACCACATATTCTGCTTCTGCAGTATATTGTGAGATGCATCCTTGCTTCTTGCTTATCCATGTGACAAGTTTGTCACCCATGAAGAATGCTCCTCCATTTGTGCTCTTTCTGTCATCTAAGTTTCCATCCCAATCAACATCTGTATAGACTTGAAGCTCAAATTTGCGTTCTCTTTTATACCATAAGCCATAGTCTTCGGTGTTCTTTAGATATCTTATAATTTTGTTGATAGCAGTCATGTGTGAGTCTTTGGGATTAGTAGATAATTTTGCAACTATTCCAACTGCATTTTCTATAGCTGGTCTAGTATCAACAACATACATTAGTTTGCCAATTATTGATCTATACAAGGTCTTATTTACCTCATTTGATTTGTCTTCTTTTGTCAGCTTACATCTCATTGCCATAGGTGTTCCAACTGGCTTGGAATCTTCCATCTTGAATATCTTCAACACTTCCTTAATGTATTTGGATTGAGTGATATATATGCCTGCACCTTGTTGAAGAATCTGTAGACCAAGAAAGAATTTGATCTCCCCAAACATTGACATCTCAAACTCTTTTCTCATCTCATTAGAAAAAGATTTACATAACATCTCATTACCCCCAAGTATGATATCGTCAACAAATATTTCAGCAATCATAATATTATCATCAGAATCTTCTTTTAAGTACAAATTGTTGTTTTCACTTGTTCTTACGAATCCTATGGTTATGGGATAGGAGTGAATTATTTCATACCAGGCTCTAGGTGCTTGTTTCAATCCATATAAGGCTTTGTGTAGTCTACATACCATGTTCCTCCTGTCTGGATCAAAAAACCCTTCTGGTTGTTCAATGTATACCTCTTCTTCTAGTATTCAATTTAGGAATGCAGATTTGACATCCATTTGGTATACCTTGAATCCTTTGAATGCAGCATAAGAAAGAATAATTCTTACTCCTAGTCTAGCAACAGGTGTAAAGGTTTCTCCATAATCAATACCTTTTTCTTGTGCATACCCCTTGCATATTAACCTTGCTTTGTTCCTTGTGACTTCTCCATTCACATTCAGCTTGTTTCTGAATATCCAATTGGTACCGATGAAATTCTTTTCATCTGGTCTTGGTACTAATTTCCATGTTTTGTTCTTCTCAATCTGTTCTATTTCCTCATTCATAGCACTGACCCATTCTTCATTTTCAAGTGCAGTACTAATAGATTTAGGCTCAAAATCACAAGTTAAACATCTAGTGTTTAGTGACTTACTTCTTGTTCTCATTCCAGCCTTCTTGTCTCCTATGATCTAGTTTTGTGGATGATGTCTTCTGACATACTTGGAAAGTATCAGTTCAGTTCTTTGTTCATCACTCTGATCATCATCTTGTCCTTCATTCTATTCTCCATCGCTCGAAACATCATTGAGTATTTTCTTGATTTTTGGTATTTGCAGCCTGATGCTCGGGTGCAATGTTCTGCTGCTCAGGAGTGATACACTGTTTCTCAGGCAGAGTGTCATTTTCTTTAGTGTAAAAAAACCTGTCGTAGTCTTCTGGTTCTTTTCTTCTTTCCTCATCATTTTTCTTTGCATATTCATCTATTCTGATATTTGCACTTTCAATGATTTTGTTAGAGGAATTGTTAAGACATTTATAATCCTTGCTCTTAGTGGAATACCCTAGAAAGATACCCTCTTCACTTTTGGAGTCAAGCTTTCCATTTATTTCATCTTTCAAAATATAACATTGACTTTCGAAGATTCTGAAGTAACTTACATTGGGTGTGTAACCATACCATAGCTCATAGGGTCTTTCTTCAATTGTACTATGTTCAATGTGTAGACAACAGTACTGACAGCTTCCCTCCAGAAAGTTTGAGTGATGCTTTTCTCTATCATCAGTGTTCTTGCACAATTAACAATGAATCTATTTCTCCTTTCAGCAATCCCATTTTTCTATGGTGTTCTTGGTGCAAAAACTTGTCTTTTAATTCGATGCTCATTGCAAAAGTTAGTGAATTTGTTAGAAACAAATTAGCCTCCTCTATCTGATCTTAGGCATTTTAGTTCCTTACCACTTTGTTTCTCTACCATAGCTTTATACCATTTAAACATCTTGAATGCTTCTGATTTTTCTTTTAAGAACATAACTGTCATCATTCTAGAATAATCATCAACAAAGAGAATGAAATATCTATCACCATAGTAACTCTTTGTTCTCATGGGTCCACATAGATCTGTATGGACTTATTCTAGAATATCTTTATATGTATGGGTTTTTCTCTTGAAACTAGACTTTGTCATCTTACCTTTTTGACAATTCTTACACATGATATGTTCGGGCTTTGACATGCTCGGTAAGCCTCTTACTTTCCTTTTATTGCTTATCTTAATCATGTTGTCAAAATTCACATGACATAATCTCTTATGCCACAACCATATGTCTTCGTTTCTAGAAATTAAACAAGTGGTGTTAATATCTTCAAGATAGAATAGGTTACCTTTTGTCTATTCACCAGTTCCAATCAACCTTCCTGATTCATTAAAGATCTTTTCCTTTTTTTTCTCAAATGCTACTCGGTGACCTCTGTTATTCAGTTGTAAAACACTCAATAGATTATAATTAAGTCCTTTTACCCAGTATGCATTTTCACATTTGATCAGGTTATTCAACATTATTGTTCCTTTACCTTCAACTGGACAAGGTGAGTCATTACCCATTCTTATTGATCCACCATTATAATACTCAAAAGTTTCAAACTTTTGTTTATCACCGGTCATGTGGTGAGTGCAGCCACTATCTATAATCTAGACATGATTCTTACTAACCTTAGATATGAGTGCAATTTCTACATACCTTTCTGTTGGAAATAATGGGAAGTGTGTACTGAGAGGGGAGGGGTGAATTAGTACCTCTAAAACTTTTATCTCTTTTAACATTTATCCATTGTGCAATCAATTGCATAACCAACCATCTCTTCTATACTATCTTTGTGTAAGATATATCAATTCTTAAACTTTAACAAACATGTAAACATTTATAGAAACATTCATGAAAGCAATTGACTTATAACACAAGATATAGTAACGCAGAAAACCCATGTTAGAAGGTAAAAACCGCAGTGGGGATGACACCCACAAAAAATTCACTATCTACAGATTGGAAGGGGTCGGTTAAGGCTTACAATTTGAACACTTCTGATGATCTACCCTGTTAGGACTATTATGTGGAGACTAGTTAAGGTCTAATCTATTAAGAGCTTTAGCAACACTGTTTAGTGTGCACTCGGTTAGGAGATTTACAATAGGATTGTTAAATCCACCTTTCTTAAAAGGATTTCTTCTATTTTCTACACTTGTTAGAATGCATAAAAAATACTCATTGACCTGAGTGTATGAAATCTAACAATTGCTGATTATAGATCCATTACAAATCAAATGTATAAATGTATCACCTAATGTGATTGATTAATACATCTGTTTCTCATTAGCCTTTGTTCTTGGTTCTTGATAACCAAATTCATCTTTTGTTGTTCAACTTCTTGAAACTCTTAGTTTGATCCATAGATGTGCTTGTTAGCTACATTCATCCTCTCATTCTTGTTAATGAATTATTACAACATCTATTTATAAGATAGATTGACCTAATGTAGTTTTGCGTATTACAAAACTAGCTCTATGATCAAAGGTTTACAACTTGACCTTGATCTCCTAGTCTGCATGTTCTTAATCAGTTAGACTAATTAAAACAATTACAATAATGTTTCTTGTCCCTTAAGTAATGGTTTTAAAATAAATCAAGACTCTATAAATAGAATATATCTATTTTATCTGACGTGGAAGTCAGATCCCCTTTTCTCAGGATGTAACTGACTTTCGGTGTCTGATGCTCAGTTTTCTCTGAAATCAGTTTGACTGTCTTTCAGTGTTCCTTATTTGAATTGTCTGTCGGGTTCCTCCTTGTCTATTCTCTTGGTTTTCACTGCATTCTTCTCGTCGGGTTCCACTGCCGGTTTGCTCCTGTCAGGTTCCTCTTTAACATGATCGGGTTGCACTTTCTGTTTACACTGCAAAACTGTGTCATCGGTTTTTTTCTTGCTTAGCATTTTCGGTTTGAACTGGAAACCTGACTTTGGGTGTAGTGTAACCGATTGATTCAAACAAATTTTTTTCTCATTGTATTCTAATGGAAAAACTTTATGTTTATCAATCTCCCCCTTTGACATTAGTATCAAAAACTGATATGTGCATAATACTAAAGTTTTATAGTATGAACACCTTGTATATACCTTAGTCAAATCATGACTCCCCCTATGCATATTCTGGTATAGTATAGTATCTGTGTATGTACACTATGTCTTTATACTATCTCTTCCTTTTCCCTTTGTGTTATATTTTCATTTTCCCCCTTTTTCCTTTTTGTACATATCAATTTACTTTTCCCCCTTTTTTGATAGTAAGGGAAAAGGTGTATACCTATAGCTAATAAAAAATATGAGAGTGTGAGGAATTCATTTCCTCCATCATCTTCTCCCATTTCTCCTTTAAATTTTCAAAATCCATATGCTCTAATGTGATATGTGCATGCATATCGTAGATGTTGTCTGCTACAAACATCTTAGGGGTGGCAATAAGTTTCCTTGCTGAACTTAGGTGTGTCTGCAGAAGTGTGAGGTTCAGTATTAGTAGATACTGTATCTTAGTAACCTCCTTCTGAACTGTGATTCTTCTTTCCAAAGTTCCTTTCTTAACCATTTGATCTCTATGATCTTCTCATAATGCAATTTTATTGCATTTCCATCTGTGGTTAGACTTTGTGCACTTGCAGTTAGATCAAATTTGATCTTTGCAATCTTGTCATTGTTATCCTTTGTAAATTTTTCTAGAGTGCATAGCTTTTGTATTAAGGAAACAAGTTCAGTAATGATTGGATCTAATTCATCTGATAACTCTTAAAGCTTTACCTTATTTCCTGCCACTTCTTGGCTGATCTTTTCTATCAATTTGTATTGAAACTTCTATTCTTCTCACTTCTTAATTGCCTTTTCTGCATCTACATTATGTTTTTTGATGGCTTTGGTGAGGACGACAAGTTGATCTAGAATGGGGGCATTGTGATCAACATCTTTAATGGGAACTATCTGGCTCAAGAGGTCCCTTTTGTTCTCCAGTACCAATGAATCTCGATGCTCCTTCTTAAGCTTCTCTTGCAAAGCTTTCCTTTGACAGATTTCTCCATACTCTTGGAGAGATTCAAAATCTAATGTAGCTGGGTCACATTTCGGTATTTCAATGATTTCATCTAGCATGACTTCCAACTTGTTCTTCTTGGTCTTCTTCTTTTTCTTCTGTGATCCATCTGTATGTAGAACCATAGCCAGCTTCTTTGCTTGGTCTGATGTGCTACTTGATGGCTTCTGAGGTGTTGTACCTTTGTCTTGCTGCTCGGTGTTTTCCTATTGGTTGTCTGAGGATGTCTCCTTGTCAACCTTCGGTGTATCTGCAGCTTCACCTTTTGTGTCCTTTGGCATGGTATCAACTGTCTTTTCTTTCTCATCTTTCTCTTTTTGTACTTCATCAACATCTTTCATCTGTGCATCTTTCTTGGTGGTATCTCCATCTTTTTGTTCTTCATCGATGACATTCTGTTCATCGGTTGTGTCCTTCTTTTCTTTAGATGTCTCTTTTTTCTCATCATTACCCTTATCCTCAGGTATGCTTGCATCAGGCTTGGGGGTCTTCTCCTTCTATGAGATAATATTGATTGCTTGAATCAATAATGGCATCTGGCCCGGTATGTGTACTTGTGCAGCATCAACTGTAGTGTCTTGTTCATTAGTTTAGTCCTTGACAAAAGTGACATCTTCATCTTTCTTAATTTCATTTGAAGGATCATCGGTGATGTAAATAATAGTGTTATCCACAGTAGTGTCCGACCATGTCTCATCTGCAACATCCATATTCTTGTTTCCTATAGTGTCCAATTCTTCTTTGTCCAATTCTACTGTTTTGACATCTTCATCATTGATAGTGATATGTTCGGTGCTCTAAGTAGCTTGATTATCCTTGGTCTGTTGAGTTTCGGTAAGATCTATTTTAGGCCTGGGACTTGTATCATTTTTAGGAATATCAAGTATCTTTCTCCATTCAGTTTCACTTTTTCTGTCTAGGTCCAGTATATTTTGGAGTGAATTTTCATCATCTCTTTAATATCCTCCATTTTAGATTTGGGAGGCATGAATGATACTAGGGCTCTTTCCCTAATCTCTTTCTCAGAGTGCAAGGAAAATGTCCATCTTGCCGATAATCTATCTTGAAGTTCTTTTGGCATATTATCTGCCAATTGTATTGGGACATATTTGAATATGCACATCATTTTGATAATTGCCTCAATCTTATTTTGATCCACTGGATCCAATGTCAGCCATTTCTTAATCTTTCTATCATTGACTGTACCTGATTTGATGATTGAGGCACACACTTCATCAACTGTTTTAGGAATCTTATTCTTTTCCTTTTGAACATATTCATCATGTTCGGTGTCCTCAATGTCCTCCTTAGTTCTGATGAACTTTCTTCTTTTAGTTGGCCCTCTTTTCTGTGTTTGAGGTTTCCTCTTATAGGTCCTTACTTGACCTTTCTTTAATGGTGAAGGACTTGTGTCCTTTGTTTTCTGACTCCTTGTCCTTATTGCAGCTGTAGTCTTAGGATTCTTAGTTGGTGGAGGTAATGGTGTATCTGACTCTGTAGACTCTGAGTCACTCTCCTTCTCAGCTTCACCGATGGGTGACTCTCCCTCGATTTCTTCTTTCTTTTCGGTTTCTTCTTCTATAACTGACAACCTTTTCTTCAAGTTCTTGACCATCTTGTCTTTCTTTCTATCAATCTTCTTTACAACCAAGCCAATTTTGGTTCTTTCTTTGGCTTCTTCATAAGTGCCAAACTTGGGTTATGTTTTATCTAATGGCTCATTTATTAATGCATCAATTGCATTGGATGCTTGATCTATGTTTACCTCATAGTCAAGTGGAGATAGCCATGTTGTTCTTGGTATAGCTGGCTTGATGTATGTGTAGTCATTGTCTACCATAAAACATATATCAGTCTTGAATTTTTTAATTAATTGTTCGGGGATCCTTACTCTCTTATGCATTCTCACCTTGAATCCTGCAAAGTATTCATCCACTACCGACTCAAAATTATCTCCTAGTGATTTTATAAACTCACTAATCTATATGGTCACTGGTCTTTTGTGTCCCATTTCACATTACCTATTGATGGGAAAGATTCTAGGAAATAGAAGAATATGCACATGATAAGTGAACCAAACTTACATGAATTTGACTTTGCATTCCTTATTGTCTTTAAGTTCTCTTCTAGCTGCTTGAGTAGAAGTTCTGACAGATCCAACGAAATTCCCTTCTTGACAATCTTGTATGTTGTATCCACTGCTCCAGATGCAATGTTGTTCATCTTGATAGCATGAAAGAACTTGTATCCTAAGACACATGCTCAAATTTTAGTTCATCATCAGTAATGGTGGATACCTTAAGTCCTCTTCCATCACATTTATCTCTTGTGTTCTTCTCAATGCTAGCTTTAGGTGGGTGCTTCAATGCCTTTACCTTATCGGTTATTGGATAACCGGTGACAACATGAATTACATCCCTGGTTATCAGTTGGGTTCATCCAACCATAATTTTTGGTCATGGATCCTGCTCAGTACTAACCAAATCCATTTGGTCTTGAATTACTTCGAGAACCATAGGGCATTTGTGAGCCCTTTTACTTCGATGTGTTTGTGTTCTTCTTTGATAGTTCCATCATCTTTGCATAGCTTCTTGAAAGATTGCTCAACTTCCAGGTCGCCAATCTCTGTAATATTGCAGTGTATGTCTGCTTGCACGTCTTCAATGAGCAAAATCCTAGCTAGTATTCTTGAGAATGCTCCAGCATTGTCAGGTTGTGAGGCAACTTCTAGACATATTTTATAATGTGGTTCCTCATAGGTATTGTTCTTGATAAGATTGATCTTGTTCTTCTTAACATTCTTGAGCTTAGCGGTTCTTGATGTGGTTGCCATTATTTTTGAAATTAGGGCTTTCCCGCAAATGATAAATAGAGTTCTCAGTTTATTCTTGGTACTTACTTTAACCTATGTAGCTGTAAATGATCTGCTTGGAGTGCTTTGAATCAGGTTGGAGTCACTTTGTAATGTTGTTGCTTCGTGCTCTGGTTTAGCTCTGGTCGCTTCGCTCTAATCGCTTGGTGAAGAATGAAACTCTTCCATCATCTATTTATAGATTTTTCCCTAAGTTGAGTCATTAATGCTCAGCCACTCCTTGTTGTGTGAAGACCGAGTCCTTGGGTGAAACACTAAATTCTCTCTCAGTTATGACACGATGCTTTGGGCAGTCATTTAACTTGTTTCTTTTACTGACAGGTTTCAATGTATGGCGAAGACAACTTTTTCAAATTACATGATTACCGACGGATCTTAGTTTACACTAGCAACTTTAGCTTTTATATGTTAACCGATGATTCTTGATAATTGTAGGCAACTCAACTTTATATGTATATTGATGCATTTCAGTATGTATTGATCGATGAAATTGAATTCACAGAATTTAACAAGTAATACCATAGTGCATCTATAATCATGCTAATTTGGCATTTCAACTATGTATAATGGAACTGAGGAAAAATACAACTTGGTATAATGCAGTTCCATACTTACTTTTTCTTCTTAGGTGGGGACAGTGATGTCACCAGATCCATTGGATAAGGTGTCACCATTTGCATTGCTCGGTCTAGCTTCATCAGTGTTTGTAGCTTTCCTCCACATTTTGTTTCTCATCTTCCCAATATCTTCAATGGTGTTTCCATTGGCAAAGGTGTTGGTCTCTATCATTTGGTCTCTACGATCTTTCTTCAGATGACCAACTTTATGACAGTGTAAACATGCCATTCCAGTGTTTGTCCAGCCTCTAGGCTTTCTTGTCCATTGTCTCATATAGTTTGTAGAAATGTGACCAAATCTTCCACATGTTGTATAATTTTCCCAAGTGTTGTAATCCCATACATACTGGTTACCAACTCTTTTCGGTTGATAGGCAGATTCTTGACCTTTAGGATTCCATGCTTTCTTTTTCTTCTTCCAACATTCAAGTGTTGTGTTCCCATGCATTTTCCAAGTAGGACAATATTTGTCCATGTAGGTTTCCTTCTTAGGTTGTTTCACCTCAGATTTACATTCATATGCTTTATGTCCTTTCTTGTTACATTTATAACAAATTCCTATGAATGAAGATGTAGATTTAGGAATACCTTTCATTTTTCTCCTGCAAAAATTTGATGTGTGGCCTTGCTTTCCACAGTGATTGCATGTCAGCTTTCTTGGTCTTGAATTTTCATAGAAATTATTTGGATAAACTCGATTGGGTAATTATTCATTCTCGGTATAGCCTAGTCTGGTGTTGTTGTTGGCTCTCTTTTTTCCATCAAGAAAATCATCCATCCTTTTATTGCTTTATTTATCTCTCTTGATTATCTCATTATGCTACTGCTTAATTCTTACATCTTGTTTCAGCTTTTCATTTTCTTCCCTTAGCTCATTGATAGCTTCTATTCTTTCAATGAGTTCAACATTCATTATGTTTGCCTCTTGACTCATAGGAATAATCTAATATGTAATCTCATGTTGATGTTCTATAATTCTTTGTATTTATGACTCTTTCTCTTGTAGCTTTTCAATAATCTTCCTTCTATCATCAATAGCTAGTGTTCTTTCTTGCTCATCTTGTCTAGCATTGTTCATGATATCAATCATTCTTACCATCTGTGTCTCTTGACCGATTTGCAGAGATTTTACTTGTCCAACCATATGTTGTTTGATTTCATTTAGGCTTGTCATGCTTTCTTCTGATGTGTCTAATGCTTTGGTTGTAGTTGATCCTAAAGACTCAAATAGATCTAGTATCTCTTCCTCTTGGTAGTCTATTTCATTATAGAGAGATGCCATAATCTTTCTTTCATCTAATAGATATCTCATCTTGATTCTAGCTTCTTTATACTGCTCATAGAAGATCTGAATTTCTAGCTTCTGATTCTCAATACTTTTGTCAAGTCTGTACTTCTCCATTGTATGATATTTTCTCTTAATTATTTAATATTTCCAAATAAGAGTTCTAGCTCTGATACCAATTGTTGGAAATAATGGGAAGTGTGTACTGAGAGGGGAGGGGTGAATCAGTACATCTAAAACATTTATCTCTTGTAACCTTTATCCATTGTGTAATCAATTGCATAACCAACCAGCTGTTCTATACTATCTTTGTGTAAGATATATCAATTCTTAAACTTTAACAAACATGTAAACATTCATGAAAGTAATTGACTCATAACACAAGATATGGTAACACAGAAAACCCCTGTTAGAAGGTAAAAACTGCGGTGGGGATGGTACCCACAAAAACTTCACTATCTATAGATTGGAAGGGGTCGGTTAAGGCTTACAATTTGACCACTTTTGATTATCTACCTTGTTAGGAGTATTATGTGGAGAATAGTTAAGGTCTACTCTGTTAAGAGCTTTAGAAACATTGTTTAGTGTGCACTTAGTTAAGAGATTTACAATAGGATTGTTAAATCCACATTTCTTGAAAGGATTTATTCTATTTGCTACACTTGTTAGAATGCAGAAAAAAATACTCATTGATCTGAGTGTATGCAATCTAACAATTGCTGATTATAGATCCATTACAAATCACATGTATAAATGTATCACCTAATGTGATTGATTAATACCTTTGTTGCTCGGTAGCCTTTGTTCTTGGTTCTTGATAACCAAAATCATCTTTTGTTATTCTGCTTCTTGAAACTCTTAGTCTGATCCATAGATGTGCTCGCTGGCTACATTCATCCTCTCATCCTTCTTAATGAATGATTACAACATCTATTTATAAGAAAGATTGACCTAATATAGTTTCACATATTACAAAACTAACTCTATGATCAAAGGTTTACAACTTGACCTTGATCTCCTAGTCTACATGTTCTTAATCAGTTAGATGATTAAAATAATTACAATAATGTTGCTTGTCCCTTAAGTAATGGTTTTAAAATAAATCAAGACTCTATAAATATAATATATCTATTTTATCTGACGTGGAAGTCAGATCCACTTTTCTCGGGATGTAACTGACTTTCAGTGTCTGATGCTCAGTTTGCTCTGAAATCAGTTTGACTTTCTTTCGGTGTTCCTTGGTTCAACTGTCTGTCAGGTTCCTCCTTGTATGTTCTCTTGGTTTGCACTACATTCTTCTTGTCGGGTTCCACTGTCAGTTTTCCCCTATCAAGTTCCTCTTTAACATGATCGGGTTGCACTTTTGATTTACACTGCAAAAATGTGTCGTCAGTTTTCTCCTTGCTTAGCATTTTTGGTTTGAACTGAAAACCCGACTTTCGGAGTAGTGTAACCAATTGATTCAAACAACTTGTTTTCTCATTGCATACTAATGGAAAAAATTTATGTTTATCACTTTATTCTTCATTTGAATCATCCTTCATGGCTACAAATACCATCTCAATGTCTTCATCAAATTCAGTGTCAGTATCTCCATCTCTATTCTCATCCAGGTAACAATATTTCTTCCCTTTGTCCTTCTAGTCTCGTGTATCTCTTCTATCAAATTTTTGGTTGCTTCGGTAATCTCTGTTATCACCTCTATCAAACTTCTTTTCATATGATCTTTCATTACTTCTGTCATCTTTTCTTTTGTTAGGACATCTAGCAGCAAAATGTCCAATCTCTTTACAATTAAAACATACAAGTGGTAATTTACCTTTGTATCTACCTTTGCCTCTCTGTAATCTTCTATCCATTAATGCTTCAATCTCATCAATATCTTGGTCATCACTATCATTCCTCATAGTGTGTTTATGTCTTGACTTACTTATTTTAAAAGAAGATTTGAATTTAGACTCAATACATGGTAAGACACTGTTATTAAAGTTATTCATCTCAAATGAAATTAGTCTACCAACCAAACTATCTAGAGTGACATTATTGTTTGCTACTGCTCTCATTTCTTGTATAGTAGATACTCTAATAGCATATACAGGTAGTAAGGTTCTTAGGATTTTACTTACCACTGTCTCTTCTTCAAGTATACCTCCAACTCCTTGTATAGCATTGACTACCTCTTTTGTTTTGTAGCTATACTGAGTGATATTTTATCCTTCTCTCATTATTAGGTCATCAGATTTACCTCTTATGCTTTCTGCCTTAGCTCTTAGTACATTAGCATCTCCTCCATGTACCTGTCAGACACCTAGATTTGCACCCTTCACCCAAGCTCTCATAGTCTTGGTAATCTAGTGTAACATGGGACTCATCTCAAGGTTGTGGGACCTTTCGCTAACCGAGACGAGACCTTTGGATTCTAGGCTGGTTCCTCTTGATATGTCACCCAAATTTTCTTCTTAATAGGAAATTAAATCTTTGAAGGAAAAGGGATAGAAGGAATGCATGAAAGGGAAATGACTGAAAGCAAATTATCCTACTAGGCGATACACCGAAGGTGACTTAAATCGCAATACATTGACTAATCTTAGCGTGCAAACCTTAGAACCAAAAGAACACAACTTCCTAGATAGGTTTGCATAAATATTTCATAGAGAGGCCCGAGACAAACAGAGGCTATTCAGGGAAAGAAGTGATTTCACAAACAATAGCATATTTACTATAAGTAGACATAGACTATGACCTGTAAACATACATCCAATTTTGCAATTCGGCACAGGAATGAGACAAAATGATAGGGGAGTGTAGAATATACACAAAATCATCTAAATCAAATCATCCATAATAGTACACACTATTGCAAAAGAAAGAGGACTCAAAGACTTCAATGTTTCACCAGAAATCACTGAATATATTCTAATTTAGTAAGAGAGATTTAGACAAGGAAGCCCAGGGACAGAAAAGATGTCACAAAAAGCCTCTGCAATATCTAAACATGAATGAAAGATTACAAACTGCAGAAATCAGAGGACAAAAAGAATGCCACGGATAATTTCTAAGTCCGAAAAACTCTTCGAGCTCTAAAGCTCTCAAAACTAATATATAGATATAAATATATATATATATATACTCCCTAGCACGTAGGCTTGGAGTCAATTTAATCTAATTAGGGTTACAATTGATTACAAAAGGATTTCTTAGAAACCCTAAAACTGTCAGTTTCATTCATAAATACATTCTAAAAATTTCCTTGATCGATCTGATATAACTTCTGAAATCTTCCCACCTTCATCAATTTTGTTTCTATGAAGTCGGTCGATCTATCTACCTCTCTGCAAGCTGGTTTTGCAATAACTTCTGAGATCAGATATTTGGATTTCTTTTGAATATTTAAATTCTAACGGTCGTAGGCGGCACGGATTTCTATATTGATGGTGGATATTTCAATCCTTATTTCATTTTAAAATGTAGCCACTAGATCATTTTATTTACTCGGGCAATGCCTCATAACCTCGGGTTAACACTTTCCCCTTTACTGCTAATTATCCCAACCTTTCCACTAACCCCAGCTTTACCATGAGATTATGTGACAGAATTAAAACTTCTTTAAACTAGGTGGCAGTGGCCAAGTCTCTGTTGCTTGATTGAACATTCCTTTTTATTACGAGACCACCCGATCAAAAATTTGTTAACTTAACCCATCCCTGAACTTAAGTCACACCTGTAGACAGGAATTATACTAAGTCACATGATCTCCAGGTCTTTTTCCAACTCCAGTTTGCATTGAGAGACTACCCGACTCCCCTCTGATCATCATTCGATCCAATGATCATCGTTGAGTCTCCCGATCAAAATGGAATATGCTTTTCTTTCATGAGATTATGAGACTAGCAAGAGTCAGGGTCGTCTAATGATTTGGAATATTTTTTTTTTACCATGCGACTCAGAGACTAATGCAAGGTATAAATGTGCACATGGTAATTTGAAGGACTTAAGTCACCCAAAAGGTAATAAGGATTTAGAACAAATTTTGGGTAACTAGGGTTTTTCCAAATACATAGGTTTTTGACACTTAGATTATTTGCATGGGTAGGGGCAAAGGAGAAACTGGAGAAACCGTAAACAACACAACCAAGATCAGAACTGAGTTCCATCCTCACAGGCTGGGCTCAACCTTCATGGGAGCCTCGTTTTACTCCACCTGTAGCCAAAATATTCCTAATGGGAAAATTTGGATAACATTCTTGGCGATTTCTGTGGGATGTCTGCCTGCTAGACATTGAGAACTAGTAGCCTTTGACATCCATTGGGTATAGAAGCATTATGATCAAAATAGAAACTTGGAAGCAGATTGAAACTAGAAGGGGAAACAACTAACTATGCATGAGCACTTTTGAGGAAAGCATAAAATTAATCTAGAAAGAAGGAACAGAGAGCGGGGAAAACATCTACAATATTTACAAGGAAGGACAAAACTCAAAACAAGGCTTGAAATGGAATCCATTCACTGAAATTGGCAAAGGAACTCCTTTAGGAGTTGATAGGTAAAAAGCATTATGTTCTTTGCACTCCTTGATGATGAATGGACCTCCCCAGAAGGAATCAAATTTAGTATGTCTACCAGGATTTGATTTGAAATCATCCCATTTGAGGACTATATCCCCAATCTTGAAACTCCTATTCCTAGCTCTCTTGTCAAATCTTTTCTTTGTCTGCATCTGGTGGAATTCCATATCCTTCATGGACTTATCTCTGTGTTCTTCTAATTCCATAATCTGAGCATACCTAACCTGCAAAGGATCTCCTTCTTCAAACAAGACATACTGAGTAGCTAAGTCCAGGGCTGGTAATTCAGTTGAAATGGACAACTTAGCCTCCTTTCCATATACTAGCATGTAGGGAGAATTCCCAATGATCCTCTTTGGGGTAATTTTGTCTAACCACAACGTAGATTTTAGCTTGGTGTGCCAATCTATTTGGTTGTCTTGCAGGGTTTTCTTGATTATCCTAATCAAGTTCTTGTTTGTTGATTCTGCCAAATCATTACCCTGAGGGTAGTAGTTCAAACTTGTGTTTAAGTAAACACCATGTTTGACTACCCATTTGGTCACTCTTAGGCCTGTAAATGCTAATGCATTATCTAAAATAATAGAATTAGGGACACCAAATCTATGAATTATGTCATCATAAAAGCTTAGGACAACATTCTCATTTGCTTCCTTTAATGCCACCGCCTATGTCCATCTAGTGAAATAATTTGTTGCAGTAATCACCCATTTATAATCTGCACTTGATGGAGGATTGATCATGCCAATGAAATCTATGCCCCATCTTATGAAAGGTTGCTCTACTCTGATGGGCTGAAGGGGCAAGGCTGCAAGTTTTTCTTTTCTTGCAAACATGATACATTTGATGCATTTTCTTACGTGATCATGGAAATCCTTGAAGATGGACGACCGATAGTATCCAGCCCTCATGATCTTAAAAGTAGTAGTCCTAAGAGAAAAGTGACCTCCAGAAGATTCATTATGAAATTCAAATTGGACATCTGCTATCTTTTCTGAACCTACGCATCTCAAAAGGACACCATTGTGATCCTTTCTAAAAAGAATGTAACCTATTAGCATGAAAGGAATAGATTGTAGCCTATAGTACCTTCTTTTTGTAGTATTTAGATCCACAGGGCATTCCCCTATTTTCAGATAATGGACCATGTTAGGCAACCAATCCGCTGCCTCGACATGATCTTCTGTTGAATGCATGATTAGGGATGCATCAATTTTCTCCGATCCCCCCGAACTCTCATCCTCTGTTAGATGCTCACAAAGACCTCTTCCCCTTACTAACTTGGTGACTTGGATATTAATGTCATATTCCATGACCTTAGTAATCCAACCAGCTCTTTTTTTGTTTAGGTCCCTGGAAAGCAAGAATTCCTTGACACTAGGATGGGTCACTTTCAATTGTATCCTGCTGTGAGTTAACATGTATCTCAATTTCTTGAGGCTCTTTACTATAGTGAGTAAATGTTTCTCCACAAAAGAATATCTCCATTCATATTCTTCGAAACCTTTGCTAAAGAAGGCAATAGGTTTCTCCAATCCTTCATAATTTTCTTGGGTCAATATTGCAAAAATAGCATCTGATCCTCCATAAGCGTAAAGGACAAAATCCTTATTGAAGTTTGGGTTCAACAGGGTAGGGGATCCTATCAAGTTCTCTTTAATGCTTTGAAAACTAGCCTTCCCTTATTTTCTCCAACAGAAAGATGTATTCTTCTTCAACATGGTTGTCAAAGGCTTTAACAAATCTACAATATTGGGCAAGAAACGTCTGACAAAGTTAATCCTTCCTATGAAATATTGAAGACTTTTCTTGTGATGTGGTAAGAGTAGCTCTAGGATAGCTGCAATCCTTTAAGGGTCTACTATAATTCCCTTTTTGGATACTATATATACCAATATTTTTCCTTCATGGACTTCAAACACACATTTCTTGGGATTGAGAGATATCCCAAATTCTCTACACCTTTCGAATATTTTCCTCAGATGTTTTATATGGTCTATTGCATGTTTAGAATAAATAGCTATGTCATTTAAATAGACCAGTACAAATTTGCACATGAGGCTTTTAAAGGCCATATCCACTACCTTTTGAAAAGTAGCACCTACATTAGACAAACCAAAGGACATCTTTTGATAAGCCATGGTCCCCCATTTGGTTGTAAACGCAGTCTTATATTGATCTTCTTCATGAACCAGGATCTGATTGTATCCCAAATAGCCATCTAATAATGAAAATATCTCAGATCCAGAGACACATTGTAGGATCTGCTCCATAGAGGGTAATGGATGACGATCCTTTAGGGATGCTCTGTTAAGTTCTCTAAAATCAACACATAGTCTTAACTCACCATTCATCTTACTGATAGGGATGAGGTTGGAAACCCAACTAATATGATTGATGGGGTAGATGATACCACTCTCTATTAATTTAAGGACTTATTTATGCATGAGTGGTTCTAACTTAGGGTTCACAAGCGTTTTCTTCTGCCTGACCGGTTTGGCATTGGGTTCCAATTCAATGGTATGTCGAGCAAGGGCAAGATCAAAACCTTTGAGATCCTCATATTTCCATGCAAAGATGTCACTGAATTGTTAAAACAATCGGGTGTAAGCCTTTTCTTTTGGCTTAGTATTTACCTTCCCAAATTGTAAACTTTTACCTAGTTCTAACCTTAATTTAGTACAATGTTCTTGTTGGACTACCAGGCCAACTTTGCTTTTCTATTCTTGGTCATCTTTGTTGAAGACAAACTCCAAGGTGATAATCCCTTTAGGCATTTTATTAGATCTTAGTTGTATCATTTGATCACCATAGTTCTGCAATAACCTATCTTGGTTATGTTCTGAGAAAACATCCTCTTCAAATAGGAATTGCAGAATTTGTTCGTCACTGTCAAACACTTGCCAATTGATATTGTTATCAGGAATAGAAGGTCTGATTCATTTTCCTAGGGATTGAGATGATATTGAAAGCCTGGAGATCTTCAATTGCATCCCAAATTCAATGCTTATATGCTCACATTATATCACTTTTAGCCCCACTTATCCCTCTTACTTGGCTAACAACTAGCTTGATGTCACCATATACCTTTAAGGTTCTGATCCCTCTCCTTTTGGCCCATTCCAATCCATTCACTAGGCTCTCATATTCAGCAGTGTTACTAGTGCAGGAGAAACTGAACCTAAAGGTAGCATAATACTTATCCCCTTTTGGAGAAACTAGCATTGCACCACCACCAGCAGCATGTCTGCTTCTAGCACCATCAAATTATAGCTCCCAAACTTGGTCGTGTTGCTCTTCTAAACCTTCATTTCCCTTGGAGAGATTTGGTTCTATGCAACCTTCCTCTTGAATCAGATAAGACCCCAAACCGACATCCCAGATAACATTGGCCTGGGCCTCAAAGGGCCCCTGATATTCTAACTCATCTAAATAGATGTCTGGGATCCCTTCTAGCTTGGTAGCCATTTTCCTGATGATTGGGAAGTCATCATCATCAAGTGCAAGACAACTTGCGTTAAGTACATTGGACACATAGGGTTCTATATGGTGTGCTACCAATGATTTAGACTTGATAGTGACCTTATTCCCATACCTTGTATGGAAAATATGTGTGACCAATCAGAGGAAAGGTACCCCCCTATTTTAGTTGTAAATTCCCTTGACAAGCATATGGAAAATAGAGCAGGGAGGTCTATTATGTATATGTCAAGCAGGATAGAGAAATTGGGGGTTGCATGGAGGACTAGACTGGTATCCTTAGCTACACCTATTGTGTTCACTGAAGATACATCAAGTTGGGTAACTTTCTTTTGGAAAGGCTCATATTTCAAACCTACTTGGTCAGCCACCTTCTTAGGCATAACAGTGCTAGTAGCCCCACTAACTACCATGCAATTATGTACTAGAGATTTTGCAATAATTAAAGATACATAAAAAGGAGGTGGTTTTGAGTTCCTACCTTGCACGGTATTAGCCCTAGATTTTCCGCTTGGAACTCTTCCTTATGATCAGTATTAACAAATACTAGCTTTACAACTTCTTTTATTGTAGGTAGCTGAGGAATCTTCTCTTCAGTCATTGCTTTCTTCAATATTTTAGGTTGTCATGGAATAGCCAAAGAGTCCCACATAGACATAGTGATATTTGTCTTCTTCATATTATCCAATATGTTGAAGGGTACAGCTATGTGTACTTTTGTGTGTGTCTTTGCAATGACATGCTCAACCTCTTTAGGAGGTTGATTTTATTTTACTAGGATGGCAGGGGCCTTCTTCAGCATGATAGGAGCAAAGGCTGATGAAAATTCCACAGATGTAGAAGCCTTATCTCCTGTTTGTTCCATGTCTTGAGCTCTTCTTTTAGAACTGGTATTGGCAGCAATGGTGGATTCACCATTTACTCCATTGAAATCTTGTTGCTCCCAATTAAAAAGAGCAGTTTCATCACGTTGTGCCTCCTAGTGAGGGGGTGGTTCATTGGGAGAAGCCTCTGATTGAGTAAGGGAGGCGTTTTGAACCATCAGTGCTTGGTGTACCCTCCCATTTAAGCATGTTGTCTGGTTATGGGAATGATTGCAAGGGTAACACCATTCCATCTCTATAGCAAGGTTATTTTGGCTTGGGACTACATCCCTAATTGGATTTGTAGAATTGAGGGGGGTAGGATTCTAAGTCTGAGATGGTCTCTGATTGTAGTTTTGCCTTTGCCCTTGATAACCTCCTTGAAATTGGGGTCTATTCTGTTGATAGGGTTGTCCCTGATTTTGATATTGTTGATTGGGACTCTGATTTTGCTGCTGAAGAGGGGGTCCAATCCCCTGTCCTTGTTTCGTTATACTAATCAACTCATTACTCATGGTTTGCATTAATTTATTCATCTCCTGCTGATTGCTTCTCAATTCTAACAGTTCCTGGGAAGGGTCTTCCTCTACTTCCCCATGACTGGTATTTTCTTGAGGTGTTACAATAGTGGGTATTTGGGGAATTGGAGTTATTTTCAAAGGAATGCTTGGTTGTATGTCAGGGAATATGGGCATGGGTGGCCTCAGGGCTATCATGCCAGCTTGTATTAGACAATTCTCTGCCTTGATGGAAATGTCAAAAGCTTGAGGTAATGAAGTACCTCCCATAGATTGAATCATGATAGAAATATTTCTATTTAGAATTCTTAAAAAATATAGGAAGGCATGATCAGCTGAAGGTCTTATTGAGGTAGGAATTCTATTCCATGTCTTAAGAAATCTGCTATTGAAGTCTATCATTTTCTCCTGAGGGGCTCTTTTAATGGTTGTTATTTGCTCTACCAGAGATAAGTTATCTGATTTATCCTCAAAATATTTACTTAATGCATCTCCTAATCTATCCCATGAATTAATGGAATCGACAGCAAGAGTTCTAAACCATTCTAAGGTCTTACCTTTCAAAGAGGCTGCTAATAGCTTGGGAGCCACATCTTCTTCTGTGATGTTATGTATACTACAAATAGTAGTTACATCTCTTATGTGTTCAAAAGTTGTTGTTTTCCCTTCGCCTGTGAAATCGGGTAGACTTTTAAGCGCTACCAGAGGCACATCATGATGTTGGGCAAAGTTCAAGGGGCTTCCTTGATTGAAGGGGGCAAAAGAAAACTGCCTCGCCATTACAGGAGCTGTGATTTTCTAAGTAGCAACTGTGAGAGTTGTATCTAAGGGCGGAGTTGAATCTTCTTGTAGCTCTCTAGTTAGGGATCTTCCTCTTCTAGAATGAAAAGGCCAAGGTCCTCCCTCTCTAGTATCAGGTGGTGTAGACTATACCCTTCTAGTAGGGGGTTCTCTTTGAGATGATCTTCTATAGTTCCTTTTGGAAGGCAATTGTGTAAACTCAGAAATCCTTGAGCTTCTTGTTTTAACTTTTCTCATAAACTTTGAACAGGACTGGGTCTTCTTTTCTTCACCAATGGAGTCACCAGATATAATTGATAGGGAGAACTCTTTTAGTCTTTATTATGCAACTAGTATATTAGGAGTAGCATAATCTTGGTAAGTAACTTCAATTTGGGTCCCATCGGGCGTGCCAAAACTGTTAGACACCTAGATTTGCACCCTTCACCCAAGCTCTCATAGTCTTGGTAATCTAGTTTAACATGGGAATCATCTCAAGGTTGTGGGACCTTTTG
The DNA here is from genome assembly GCA_018584345.1 of Thuja plicata. Taxonomy (NCBI): domain Eukaryota; kingdom Viridiplantae; phylum Streptophyta; class Pinopsida; order Cupressales; family Cupressaceae; genus Thuja; species Thuja plicata. Next base: position 1,801,650 of record MU225903.1, on the reverse strand, counting down.
CTAACTGAGACAAGACCTTTGGATTCTAGGCCACTTCCTCTTGATATGTCACCCAAATTTGCTTCTTAACAGGAAAGTAAATCTTTGAAGGAAAAGGGATAGAAGGAATGCATGAAAGGGAAATGACTGAAAGCAAATTATCCTACTAGGTGATACATCGAAGGTGACCTAAATCACAATACATTGACTAATCTCAGCTTGAAAACCTTGGAACCAAAGAACACAACTTCCTAGATAGGTTTGCATAAATATTTCATAGAGAGGCTTGAGACAAACAAAGGCTATTCAGGGAAAGAAGTGATTTCACAAACAATAGCGTATTTACTATAAGTAGACACAGACTATGACCTGCAAATAGACATCCAATTTTGCAATTCGGCACAGGAATGAGACAAAATGACAGGGGACTATAGAATATCCACAAACTCATCTAAATTAAATCATCCATAGTAGTACACACTATTGCAAAAGAAAGAGGATTCAAAGACTTCAATGTTTCACCAGAAATCACTGAATATATTCTAATTTAGTAAGAGAGATTTAGACAAGGAAGCCCAGGGACAGAAAAGATGTCACAAAAAGCCTCTGCAATATCTAAACATGAATGAAAGATTACAAACTGCAGAAATCAAAGGGCAGAAAGAATGCCACGGATAATTTCTAAGTCCGAAAAACTCTTCGAGCTCTAAAGCTCTCAAAACTGATATATATATATATATATATATACTCCCTAGCACGCAGGCTTGGAGTCAATCTGATCTCGTTAGGGTTACAATTGATTACAAAAGGATTTCTTAGAAACCCTAAAACTATTAGTTTCATTCATAAATGCATTCTAAAAATATCCTTGATCGATCTGATATAAATTCTGAAATCTTCCCACCTTCATCAATTTTGCTTCTGTGAAGTCGATTGATCTATCTACCTCTCTGCAAGTTGGTTATGCAATAACTTCTGAGATCAGATATTTGGATTTATTTTGAATATTTAAATTCTAACGGTCACAGGTGGCATGGATTTCTGTATTGACGGTGGAGATTTCAATCTTTCTTTCATTTTAAAATGTAGCCACTAGATCATTTTATTTACCCAGACAATGCCTCATAACCTTGGGTTAACACTTTTCCCTTTACTGCTAAGTCTCCCAACCTTTCCACTAACCCCAGCTTTACCATGAGATTACGCAACAATGTTAAAACTTCTTTAAACTAGGCGGCAGTCGCCAAGTCTCTGTTTCTTGATTGAACATTCCTTTTGATTATGAAACCACCCAACCGAAAAGTTGTTAACTTAACCCATCCCTAAACTTAAGTCACACTTGTAGACAGGAATTATACTGAGTTGCGGGATCTCCAGGTCTTTTGCCAACTCTAGTTTGCATTGAGAGACTACTTGACTCCCCTCCAATCATCATTCGATCCAACGATCATCGCTGAGTCTCCCAATCAAAATGGAATATGCTTTTCTTTCATGAGATTATGAGACTAGTGAGAGTCAGGGTCGTCAAATGATTTGGAATATTTTGTTTTTGCCGCGTGACTCAGAAATTGATGCAAGGTATAAATGTGCACATGGGAATTTGAAGGACTTAAGTCACTGAAAAGGTAATAAGGATTTAGAACAAATTTTAGGTAACTAGGGTTTTGCCAAATACATAGGTTTTTGACACTTAGATTATTTGCATGGACAGGGGCAAAGGAGAAACTAGAGAAACTGTAAAGAGCACAACCAAGATCAGAACTAAGTTCCATCCTCACAGGTTGGGCTCAACCCTTGTGGGAGCCTCATTTTACTCCACCTGTAGCCAAAATCTTCATAATGGGAAAATTTGGATAACATTACCAGCTTCAATTTGTCCCACATTTGCTTTGCAGAGGTGCATGTTTTGACATCTTCAAATTCAGCATCGGAGAATGAGGAAGCAAGTTATATCATCATAGAATTATGCTCATGCTTTTCTCTTAATTGCTCAAGTGTGTGAGGTCTTGTAGGAAATGCATATTTAGTATCCAAGTATTGAGTAACATCATTTCCAATACATGATAGGTGGAGTCTTATCCTACTTTTCCATGATGCAAAGTTGTCCTTGTTCAACTTGGACACATCTCGTTTGCTCATCTTGTGATCTTTTGCTTAGGTCTTGAAACCTTCCTTCTAAGCACACAAGTTCCGATACCAATTGTTAGAATAACTGAGAGGGGGGTGAATCAGTGGCCTCAAAAATTTTCCAATAAATCAACCACAAAAACTTTATATCTTAAATATAAACCTCAACTTATCTTTAGTCCCACAAGATGTATGCCTTGAAATAATCTTAACAAATAGCTACTGCTCGAAGTTCACTGTTAAACCTTATTCTTATTGTTTACCGATTAGCATTCTTTCATTTACCAAAATGTAGTAAATAACTTAGTGTATACTGATCAATCCTATTTTAGTAATGTGTAAAGAAAAACATGAAAGTAATGACTCATAAACACATTTGACACATGGATTTTTAACGTGGAAAACCTGTTAAGGGAAAAACCACTTGGGACCAGTAGCCCAAAATTTTCACTCTTCTAAAGTGAGGTCGGTGAAGAGCCAACCATGTTAAAGGTTACAAACACACTGTTAGGTGTGACCTTGTTACATGATTTAAATAGAATAGTTTGTCACTTGATATCTGGCATCTCTATGCTATCTTTATGACCAAACCCTGTGTAGTTTGTCACTTGATATTTGGCATCTCTATGCTATCTTCATGACCAAACCTTTTGATACTCCTTAGGATGTATCTCAATATATAAAGGATGGTTAAGTCCTGATTGGTTAAGAGACTTTCTAATCTAATGGTTAAATTGAAATAGTAAATGATCTGTTCACATATACATTTATACTTTGTAGATTTTCAGATCCTTTGTAAGCTCATAATACCTCTATGATCAATGTCACCTTTCAATAACTTTTCTCCACTTCTTTCTGCTCAGTGATGTTGTGCTTCTCTATTGCTTGGTGTCCACAAAAATATAGCTCTATTCTTTAGCTTGATTGATCAGGTCTCATTGAAGACATCTTTCTTCATTAGTTTCTCTTCAACAGCTTCTTCTCTATTCTTTCCCATAATTCACAATGAAATATCTTGTCTCTTTATAGACATGATTTTACCATTTCTCAGTCCTTGACTTTCTTGTTCTTGGTGTGATCTGCAATTCTAGCCAATCTTGCTTTAAAACTATACTTCAGTTTTATCCCGTAGATTTCTCTTAGACAACTGGAATAAAAAATCTTTAAAACTCTCACTTATCTCTGGCTTTTAAATTGTCGATGAAAAAAATATTAAAAACCAGTTAACTCCACATTTATCTCTTGATAGCTAAGTCTTTTGTCATTTCTGAACTTCAGTTCCTTTCAGTTTTTTAACTCTTTGTTAGCTCGATTAACACTTCAGTTCTCCTCGGGCATCTCCGTCGGGGTTATCTATCCGTCGAGGTTGTCAGTCTGTTAGGTAAAACTGTGAAGTTCTGCTTGGGTTTCATTAATTCTTCTCATCGGTAATGATTTCTTGTGTTTCTTTATCGGGTATCAATATGACTTTCCTCTCAGGTTTCTCTGTCCATCGAGGTGCACTAACTGTCAGTGTTTGCAGTCACTTAGTGCATACTGAACTTTTATGCATTACTGATAGCATAACCTTAATATTTATGGTTCTCTAAAGTCTTTGACACAATGTATATAAGCAATCAGATTATATCAAGTTGACATCAATGACAATACAATACATTAACTTTTTTAATGTCTTGCATTAACTTTCTGTAGCTCGATGATCATCAACTTAACATCTTCAAACATTCAATCAGTTATGGTTCATCAGGATACACTTAAGGCATGAAGCACACATGTAGCCCATAAAGCATGAAGCATGAAACAATAATATATGTAGGTGTAAAGCATCAATATGTGTAATTTATGTGCAACATATTAAACATTCACATAAGACATGAAGAGTACATGAAGTATGAATACAAATTGGGCATGAAGCCATATAAATGCAACAAAGGCTAGAAATATATGTTAGACACTTAAAGAATGATGTAGCACACTTAATTACACACCAAACATATAAGACGCGTAGCATTTTATAAGTACACATCAAATATATCAGAAATGGAGTAATAAATGTACATACAATATGTAATGTATGAAGCGATACACTCAAATTCATGGCAAACATGTAAGGCCTGGAGCAACACATAAATACTCATAAAGTGGCAATAAATACACGTTAGAGACATACAACATAAATATATGTTAGACATGTAAGGAAAGAAGAAAGCATTAAGAATACATGAGGAATGTCATCATGGAGTAAACATGTATGAAATTTAGCAGTCATGAGGCAAACACAAGTATGCATTAAATACACTCAGAGTAAGCATGTAGTTTTAAGCCCATTGATTTGACAATTAAATTCATATCTTTGAGTTCTCTCTAGTTATTCTCTTTTCTAAATTAAACAAAGCAGAACCACACATGGAGCATACACACATATGGAGCATACAAAAAGTATACCTAAAATAAGAATTCAAAGTTTCCTTCTTATTTATTAGAATGTTTCCTTGTTTCACCATTTACCTTGCATGATGGAAGGATCATGCTCTGATACCAATTGCAATGTCCCATGGTAGGTTTAGAATTAGTCTTTACCATCTTAACCCAACTTTGTCATTTATGTCCCAAGCTAAATGTGTAAAGATATAATGATAATCTGAGACATTCAAAGTAAAGAGAATTACTCATTCATTCAACCAAAGTAAGTTTTATATTTATATAAATATTATTAACATCCATATCGACCTTATAACTACTTCCACTTGATGAAGGAAGGATTTGGTGTGTAACCAAGGTGCCTAGAGACCAATTAAAATAGCTGGCTCCCTCAAAGTTTACATGTCCAAGCCCGTATCCTATCTTTGGACTTGCGCTCAATACTTCCAGGATGTTGACCCCTACCCTATCTTAGGAATAATACTATTGATTGGATTGAGACAAGCCCCTCCTTGGAAACATCTTTGCCCTTCCCTTCGGGTACTAGTAGTAATATGATCTGAACACACACACACACACACACACACGCACACGATGATTCTTACAGTTCATATATGTATTAGATCCTTTGGGTATATCTTATAGCTCATTCAAATATGTACTTTGATCTTTAAGATATACAATCCAATCTCGTTATTATTATCATATATATATACATAACATGACTGAGTATATCATTTTGATTTTATTATTATAAACCTCTATCTGTGTCATATATACATGTATTAGATCATTCTTATTATATAAGTATAATTTTGATATTATTATTAACACACACACACACACACACATGTACAAACATAGATATACATATATATATGTGTGTGTGTGTGTGTGCGTGTGTGTGCATACATATATATACATAAATATACATATATATACATATATATACATACATACATATATATATATATATATACATATATATACATACACATATATACATATATATATATATATATATACATATATATACACATACATATACATACATACATACTGTTGGAAAGTGACAATGCAAGCAATTGTTATTTTGTCATTGATGTCAAACCTTAACTGGTGAGAATATTGTTATCTGTTTGAGTACCATATCTATTGTTGATGAAGAAGATTTAACAAGAAGACCAAGTGAATGGTTGAGTTAAGGCAAATAAAAGGGTACTTGATCAGTTGGCACTTTGGCAAAGTAATTT
>MU225903.1:1779246-1786746 GCA_018584345.1 Thuja plicata | reverse complement strand
TAGAACTTTTGGTGACCTTTTTAGCAAAGTAAACAATTTGTAATTCTGAGCTAGGGGTAGGAAGTTACGACTTCTCCAAGTAGACCTAATTCTATATATAATATTTTGATAATTTTGGTATTTTTTCTAGTCTAAATTCATAATTCGGATCGTAATAAGATTGGTGGCTTAGAGTAGTTTCTTTTTTTCAATAATATGTTGCTAACAACTGTGTTTTCATACATGATACAAATATTTCAACTTCTCAACCAATGAAAATAATGTCAGAAAAGACAACATCTTTGCCAATGAAGTACCATTTCAAAGTATACCACACCCCCACAAAAATGGGAAATTTGCACGTTGAGATCACCGACACAAACGTAGGTCAGTCTCTATGCCACATGAAACATCATTCAAATTTCCAGACTTAGCCAATTTTCAATGTTGCATTTTTCAGAGGTCCACAACCCCTAAATTCTTGGGCGCGACTTTTTCAATTGTGTTTTTTACAAAATATGATTTTGGAGGGTAGATTACATGTAGAGTGGAGTTCATTTTTTCAAGTAAAGGGGTCTTTGATTAGTTGCATATCAGAAGAGCAGTTGGATTCATGCATTTTAGGTGTGAACGTCAAAGAGAAGATCAAATCGCGTACAAGAAGAAGTAGAAATGATGGAACTGCAGTTTGATATCCTTCATTTTAGGGGCTGATTCCAGTCTGATTTTGTATGTATTTGATGTATACATGGATGAAAATATATGAAATCTTGTTATAAATCAATTTAGGAGTAGTTTTACATTGTTAAACTCTAGATTTAATTTGTTTTCGCCATGTTTTTTGTAGACAAAACCCTAGCTATGGGTTTCTTAATATCATGGTTGAAGCACAATATATTGGATCATAACAATATAATTAAGGTCAGATTTTTTATGTAATAAAGATATAAGTTGTTTGTGCTTCACTCGTGGTGTGAATTTTTTGTTGTCTATGTGAAATTGTGAATGTGTGCATACTTGTTCATCTATTTCAAAGAGCCAAATGTGTTTATTGTGTATGAATCTATGATCAATTAATTTGGATTTTGCTGTTATTATTTCATCTTTCTGTGATGAATGATTGGAAATATTTTTTCAACAGGTTTAAAGATAAATTTGTCTCGTGTGTGCATGCATCCGCTACCTTCATGATTTGATAGATTTTGGAAAATCTTGCATCTGGGTAAATTTTCTTCAAAAGATTGCATCTGTTGAACATGGAATTTTGAATTTATCCGATTTGTGTTTCGTGGGTTTCCATCTTTTCATCATTTCATTTGCAAGCGTGATTTAATAATGGTTTATGTCTGTTAGATTTCATTTCAGAAATTTTTCTTACGATTCTCGCTACTCAAATATTTTTATCTTTGTTGGAAATTGGTTAAAATAGGGCGATCATTGTAGGCTTTAAAGTTAGATTTGCGTTATTAGGAAATTGCATACATTGATAAATCGAGAAAATACAAAAAATACTAAATTTTGTTTTGCAGCCCGCAGTTTGAAATGTACCAGCGAAGGCCTCCCTTTGAACATTCACATTTATCTTCAACTGAGCTTACCTAGGGGTTGTACCACGACCACGAAGAACCTTTGGAATAACTTTGTTATTATTTTAAGAGGGGAATCTGGAACTCAAATACCTAGCAATTGACTTGTATAAAAAAAATTTCAACAGAAGTGGCTCTAGGAGGGCCTAATCAAAAGTTTTCATGGTCGTTGTGTATATGAAAATCATACCTCCATGAAATTAGTATTGTTACTATCAATTCAACTTTGAAATACATCAATTTAAACTAAATTAATTGAAATGAACAATGAGCATCTCATGGATCTCTATCTAGGAAAGATAAAAGTATGATCTCAGCTTAAGCATCCATTAATTACAGTCATAGTAATGAGAAATTGAAGCTATTTGATGTGATTTAACCCTATTTATCTCAAATTATCCTAATATGCTTCAAGATTGATCACTATTTGCATTGCAAACTCAACCAAAATGCTATGAATCTCAAGCTCAAATTCCTATAGTGATGATGCTTTGGTCATGAATGTGTGTTATATCTTTTTCTCTCAAAATGGCCTCTATTTAAAGGATTTTCCAAGGGTAGGGGGTAGATTTAATTTAACCTTCATTAGGGTTGGGTTGAGTTGAATGTCTCAAAGGTTGGGACAAGATGCAATTGAAGATGTGTGATGGAGAATCACTTTGGCCTTGATCCATGTGAGCTCATTCCTTAATTCCCATTGGTTGAAATTGATTTACCCATGTGATGGGTGAGAAATATTAGGAATTAACTAAATGATTCACCCTTAAAGGGGTTGGAATTAATTTGTTTTAACTATATAACTAATTGATTAAAATAAATTGTATAGTTAATTTGATCTTTTGACTTAATTAATCCAAGGCTTTGATTATTCAATTAATTTCTGATTTTTGCCTGATTGCTCACTTTTCTATTTTTACTTGATTTTTCCTGACCAAAATTAGGTGTCTACAAATTCTCCTCTTTGAATTGATGTGTGGAGCACATCGGTTCTCAAAGAATGTTTGATGTTTGATATCTGATACAGATCTCAATGTTTGATTCACTGATGCTGTTGATTTTTGATGAAAAAGACTGTTGTGATGTCCTGATGCAAAAAAATAACCTGATAACGATGCCCCATTGATGATATGTTTGAAATTTTGATGCCCCAAATTTCGAATGATGAATGTCCCGTTTTGATAATATCTTGCTCCCTCAGAAATGAAAGCAATATTGATGTTTGAAAAAAAAAATTGAAAATAAATGGGACCGATCAATTATGATTTCATTTCTGATAAAACCAATAGGTCAAAAAATTCCCCAGTGATTAATTTTCCACTTTTTGGTGAAATAAAGGTCAAAAATACCTTCTAATTAGGTTAAAAAGGTATAAATTGGGGTAAAAATATCATTTTCACATTTCTTTTTTACTTTTTACTCTTGTTTTGCTCTTGGTGAATAGAAAATTAATAGTGATGGTTGTGCTGATTCAGGAGCATAGATTCAAGCGAGGGTGCAAATTTCAGCGTCATGTATACTACGGACCTTCGATGAGTGCTCAAATCCTCTTGTGTTTGATTCAGGGTAATCTTTAAGAAACCCCCCTTTCAAAAAGGGTGTAAAAAACTGGCAAAATTTAGAAAACTACAGAGGAAATTATTAATTTTATTGGCGAAAATATTTTTTTTGCCAATAATAAAAATAATCTCATTTGGTGAATAAAAAAAAGTATTTATAGTATAAAAATATATAATTGTGAATAAAAAATAATATGTATAGTATAAAAAATATATATTGGCGAATAAAAATAGTATTTATAGTATAAAATATATATATGGGTGAATAAAAAATTGTATGTATAGTATAAAAAATATATATTGGCGAATAAAAAATAGTATTTATAGTATAAAATATATATATGGGCGAATAAAAAATAGTATGTATAGTATACAAATATATATATTGGCGAATATAAAACAATATTTGTAGTATAAAAAATATATATTGGCGAATAAAAAATAAAATTTATAGTATAAAAAATATATTGGCGAATATTCAAAACATAGCAATGGGACTACGTGTCAAGTTGGGTGCTACATGTCATTTACTGATAGGGATGACCATTTTGTGAGGACAGCTTGCGTAGCTTCGGTAGGCTAAAAGGAGGGTCGATGGCTAAAGGTTATGAAGATACGCAAAGGCCCTATTGAAGGTAAAAGGCATGCAGATTCTGTTTGATCGGACAGCCCACTTAATGACTTAGTCTCAAGATGATCGAAATCTATCAAGCAAGTCATTAAGTCTAAATGACGCGTGTCCCTGTGGTGACGTGGTTTTGACTAACATGAAGGTGACCGCAGATTAAAGAGTTAAAGGTTTAGCATTTAAATATTGAACTTCAAACTGCAAATTGCAATTAATTATTAATGAGACTTATTGACACCAAGATTTTGATTAGACATTAAAAAGTATAATTTGTACGAGATATGAGCTGTGATTCGTAAATATTCATTATTTTTCTTTTTGGTGTCAAGTCACCTTACGCGAAACATTACATCACAATTTAATGCGCCTACCAAGTTGTCAGTTCAAAATTTATAATCGTAGCTAGGATATGGTGGTTCCGAGCACACGCTGGTAGTCTGCGTAACTTGAGTAGTTACATACCCAGGCCAAGATTTTGATTAGACATTAAAAAGGATAATTTTGTGGGAAATGAGTTGTGATTCATCAACATTCATTATTTGTCTTTTTGACTTCGGAGCCAAGTTACGCAGGGTACAAAGGCGGATACAAATGTCTGTAATTTTTGTTTATTGATATTCATTAATTTCCTTTTCCATGGCAAGCCACATTACGTGAAACATTCCTTCCAAATTTATTGTGCCTGGCAAGTTGGTGATTATTTTCTTTATATACTCCTCGATAGTGAAATTGCAGAACATAGTGCGCTTTCTAAATTTCTAAATTTGGAATCTTGGAAGACAAAAATTCAGAATGGGTCTTCCAGTAGCTGAGGGATCATCAAATGATAACCCAGAACTTGTTATCCAACCAAATTTGGATATGGACGAGGAGATTCACCAGGATGTCCTCAGTCATCTTATGTCTGCAGCATGGGATCATGCTACCAGTTACGCCAGATACCAAAGAAACATGTTCGAACTCGACATAGAACATGACAAGGTGGAGATGCGCGCCATTTTTGACAATCATGGCTTCGACCAGGAGGGGTTCTAGGAGGAGATGATCCAGTTATTTTTTGGTCTACGCATCGACTGATCTTTTTTTCTTTGTGGATATGTACAAATTAACATATTAACAAATTACTATTAGTCTATTAGTATTAGTATATGTAGGAGTTGACTGTCGGACTAGGCTTTTGTAATTTCTTGTGAAAGTTCAAAACTTCAATGGATCTTAGGAAAATTTTTGTTACTTGTAGACTTGTAGTTGTAATTTTTAAATACAAAATTTGAATGTACTTTTCATTTTGGTTTTAACTTTTGGAAACGGTTGGAAGCTTGTTGCTTCTCCTTCTGGGGAAACCACAACCATTCATAACTTGAGTCACTCACTACTCAGTGAATCTCAATCAGTGATTCAGTTACCAGTATTATGTATACCTAAACTCCTAATACCAGTTTTTGAATTTAATAGTAATACTGTAAGTGTATACATATGAGAACTAGAACTAGAAGACTCTTTTTCAAATAGTGTTACAGGTTACTTTTTTTAGTTTTACGCGAATCATGATTCATGAAATTGAACAATAGTTTTATAAATTGAAAAATGTGTAAATTGAACTTTGAAGTATCTGTGAGTGTGACTGTGAACTGTGATTCTATATAAAATTATAAATACGAATATGTATTAACTGACTTAGAATGCCAAATCACGAATCCATGATTCACTTCACGGACTGAATGAGAAGTCTGGCGCTCTTGAAATCTAAATCCCACATGGCACATTGAAATTTGGAACCCACTCCAAGCTCCGAAGTTACACCTAGCTATTTCGTAACTTCTCAACGGTTAATTTATTATGATGGTGATGGGTTCCGAAGTTACGTCTGGCTATTTCATAACTTCTCAACGGTTAATTTATTATGCTGGTGATGGGTTCCAAAGTTACGTCTGGTTGTTTCGTAACTTCTCAATGGTTAAGTTATTTTTGATGGTGATTGGTTCTGAAGTTACGTTTGGCTGTTTCGTAACTTCTCAATGGTTAAGTTATTTTTGATAGTGATGGGCTCCAAAGTTACACCTGGCTATTTTGTAACTTCTAAATGGTTTAATTTTAATGATGGTTAAGGGTTCTGAAATCCCGACTATAAACTTCGTGCGTAACTTCGTAAGTTGTTGAAAAGTGAGAGTAAGTTGGAATAAGAACCTAGGGTTAGATTTATAGTTAGCGTAAATTCGGTCATATCTATGCTGGAAGTGTCAATTCTGAGTTGACAACTTGACAGTGACACTTTTCTGAAAAAGGTAATTACTAATTTCATGTGTGTGTACTAAATCACGATAGTGATGGGTTCTGAAGTTAAGCCTGGTTGTTTCGTAACTTCTTAATGGTTAAGTTTTAATGATGGTGAGGGGTTACGAAGTTACGGCTAGTTGTTTTGTAACTTCTAAACGATTTAATTATTATGATGGTTAGGGGTTCCGAAGTCCCGACTAAATTCGTGTGTAACTTCGTAAGGTGTTGAAAAGTGAGAGTTGCATGCCATGTGGAAAGTGCCAAAGAATGGAATGTTTGCAGAGCTTTGTTAGGGTTTCTTGGCCATTTGTGACCTAGGGTTAACCGTTAGATGTACCATTAGTGTAACTTTGGCAACATGCCAATTATTTTCTCTCGAATCGCCCCCAAATCTATGCTAGAAGTGATAGTTGACAGTGAAATTTTTCTAAAAAATTTAATTACTAATTTCATGTGTGTGCGCTTGATGAGATTTTAATTTTTAATAGAGTAGGTGGCCTGGTGGCTGGTTGTGAACTTGCGATTTGCTTATTAATTATTAAATACAGTTCACACTTCACAGAGCATCCTTAATTTTTAGAGTTGAAGAGCAACAGAGAGCTGAAACCTTTAAGTGCAGAAAAGGAGCTTATTGCTTAGAGTTTAGTATACATAAAGAATGGAAGAACAAGGATCTCCTAATGTTGTTGAAGAACCGGAAAAGAGTTTTCCTTCAAGAACAAAGAGGCCAAACTTATACGCTGAAGAATGGATGAAACTATTGCTTGGATCCTCAAATTTGCAATCAGCTAACGCTTATGAATGGAAGGACCCTTATGCATTCTACAGGGATGTTGTCTGCCCAAACACAACCGGGTATGAGCTCTTCATGTATTTCTATAATAATAGATTGAGAGGCCCTCCTGTTTCAAACCCATGGGACGGGAACTTAGGAAAGTTGATAGTACCTGTGGTATTTTTGGATATAGACCTCATGAAAGAGCTAATTAAAGCATACAATCTAGTGACACAAGCTTTCCACCGGCAGGACAATTCTATACTCTGCATGTTAGACAGAGCAAATTTTATTCAAGCTTTCAACCTTCAGGGAGCTATGAGCGTGGATATTGACCTAACAGAAGAGGAGGCCCTATTTCATAGACAGAAAAGTTACTACACTGGAAAGGTTATGAGGAAGCATATTCCTAAACAAATTAAAGAGGCAGGGTTGTTGCTAAAGAAGGTTGCAGATTCATTTGATAGTGAGCTTTTTTTTACCTATTTCCAGAATACCATCTATGGTCTAATGAAAGTTATTGGAATAGATGGAGGTTTGACAGTGACTCATGACATTTATGTCATGGCTACAGATGTTCAGGACCTGTACACCAACAAGGAGTTTGATTATGTGGGGCACATAATCAATGTAATGCACACTGAGTTGATGACGGAAAAGACTGATTTGAAAAGCTTCAAGTTCAATCACTACTCCATG
>MU225903.1:1732863-1744977 GCA_018584345.1 Thuja plicata | reverse complement strand
TCTCTCTCTCTCTCTCTCTCTCTCTCTCTCTCTCTCTCTCTCTCTCTCTCTCTCTCTCTCTCTCTCTCTCTCTCTCTCTCTCTCTCTCTCTCTCTCTCTCTCTCTCTCTCTCTCTCTCTCTCATTGCAACATAATGTGATCCTCTTCCTAATGGAGCTTTATTATCTTCCTAATACAGAGGCATTTTTTTCAATTGTATTTGGATCTTACGTCTAGAACTTTGTTGCATAAATAACATCATTTGCTAAATTGCCTATCAATTGACCTCATGTGTAATTGTATACAAAAAAATTATTAATTTTTCCCTAATTATCCTTACAAACTTCTTCGGCGTACCCAATGCACAACAAGGTACAATTGCTAGCTTTTTTTCCTTTTCTTGTAGATAGTAACTTTTCTATATACTCCAAATTGTGAATTATTTCTAATGTGTTTATGTAGATTCAAATCCAAGCCAAAAAGTGATGCTAAATGGCTAACATCTCCAAACCTTACTTAAGTAGTTGGAATTGACTCGGAATTAGAATTAACAAATTTTGGATTTGCCAAATTTGATGTTTGTGTCGACCCCATGAAAATGGAATAGGGATTTTCTAATTCTAATTTTGCCCCAAAATGAGCATTCAAATCTTCTTGAAAAAACCTGGAATTGGAATTCAAAATTGGAATTGGAATTGAAATGAGCTCCTTCTAATGCTACAAAAAGCTTGTTGGAAGAGAAAGGGAGTTTGTCCACGATGCGTAAGGAAATGCTTCTAGTGAGCATTGGGAATGCTTTTGCGGCTTCATCATTCATTCGGAAACTGCGTCTCGCTCATCTTCAAAGTGAACCAAATGGTTCCAACCCATATTCCGGAAACCATTTTCAGTATTTATAACTTCTCAAATTGAACAAATTCCAGAATTACAGATTTCAAGGAGCTCAGGGATGATTGCAAGAATCTACCATGTGGAGGTTGGCCTAACTATGATGAACACGATCCTATTGAATTATTAAGTTGACAAGTGGATCTTGATGGAATGGTACTAATTGTTCTTCTATAGAGGACAAGAAAATAAAGCTTCGAGAGAGCAGCGTACACGGTGCAGGTGGAAGTGATTTTGTGAAGATATCAGACAAGACATAACCCTGAGGTCAACTCGCTTCCCTCCACTGAAACACAACGCAGTTCTGAACTTCTGATCTCATATCACTACGAAACAATTACCTACAAGTCATTTCAATCAATCTATCTGAACAGATATCTTCCTTCACTCTTGTCATGACCCGTGTCATATCAAATGTCAAGCCACCATTAATGGGATTCGACTTTGCAGACATGGCCAGTGAAGTGAAATTGATTTGATTTGATTTCACATAAATGATGTACGAATTCTACTGACCACGTAAAATTAAGATTGGCTGTCAACCCGTGAAGGCAGTGATCTCAAAACTGCACGTCCATTAAACTTTTATTGCCACGACTCCATTGGGAATCCCGGAGAACAGCTTAAAGTCAACTAAGATGGACAAATAAAGGCATGATTAAACCATACGAGAATATCCCATCACATCTTGCATTCAACTCTTTTCTAATTCTCTGGGGATCTTTTTCCAGAGTAGGTAGCTACCTATTACAAACTCATTAGGCTAGTCTCTACACTTCACTTTCTTTTTCTCTCTAAATTATTTGCTTTCATGACCTTCCAGTTTTATAATCATAATGTTTTTGCCCTTGCAAGAAAAACATGCCTCCTGAAAAGCTTCAGACAAGTAATAATAGGCTCTGCTGTTTCTCAATTCATTTTAAACATTACTCCGCAATTCATCATTTAGACAAAGAAAATGAGAGATTCGATGGATTATGTAGCAGGAATTGTGATGAGAAACGTACACACTTATCCCAACTTATTGAATTCCCAATTGAGATGTATTACTCTGGTACCCACTGTTGGGCCTATTTATTACTATGATGTATATTTTTCACAATTAGGATGAGGTGGAAAGCGGTAACACTATTAGATTTAGTTCTATCTTTGTGACTTAACATTATTTGATTGAGAATGATCTACAATTTTTTTATAGTGTTCTATATTGTGTGCTCATGTGTGTACAAGTGCAATCTTGTCTACTTAGATGCATTGTTGTCCACCTTATACGCTCCCCTCTTTGGGCATGACAACAACGTTTGTAATTTTGTGATAAAGACTTGGCACTCTCCATAAATTCAACTCCATTTACACCTTCTTCCAAAATATTTTAAAATGAGAACTTAAAGTACATTTGGGGATCTATGAAGCAGGGACATCTAAGAGTTGGGCAATCTTCATCACCAAATCCTTTATTTGTGTTTGTTTTTTGTGTAGGCGTTGTTTGTTTTGTTATGTGTTACACATTTACATGCATTTGCTTCTTGTGTTATCTTTGATAAGTGCTACACATTTACATGCATTTGCTTGTTGTGTTATCTTTGATAAGTGTTGGACACCTGCAAATCTGTGCGCCTTTGCTTCTTGCGTAACCCAAAGAAATCTGTGCACCTTTTCATGTAGTATATTGTCATGTGCACCTTGTATAGTGATTTTTTAAATCAGAGTCCTTAGGATGTTTTTAATCAAGTCTTAACTCATGTCTATTGCCTATAAGTCTTGCACGCTATTATGCAAACCTTTATTCAAACTTTGTTTCTTGTGGCATTACAACACATTTGTTAGACTTAAAATTGCATGCCTCTTAAGAGTCTGGGTTGAGTTTAACCATCTTTGTCACCTTACACAATGCTCTTTATTTGTGCTACTCGGTTTCAAAATGGCAAATTCTTTCTTGCTCCAATTTTTTTATAATTCTCTCATGCTAACTTGTAAACTTAACTTGCTCCAATTTTTTTATAATTCTCTGATGATAACTTGTAAACTTAATAGTTTACTCCTCGTGATTGATTTAGGCTTTCATACAAATGGTTAATTAGTTGGATTCTAAAATCATTCTTCAATTTAGTTTATACCTTCTTCTAGAATGACAATTATCTTTGGTTTATTGACTCTAAGTGGGATTTTTTCCTTATGCTTGGTTCGCAAATGTGTGTCATTTATGTCACAGTCTCTATTTAAATGGGAATTTCTTCTTGAAGAAGGATGATTGGTTATTCTTGACCTTATGCTAGTACTTTTGGGATTCAAATAACTTGGTTATTATTGTCCGGTTAGATTCTATTGCAAAAGTTCTTTATGAAGGTTGGGTGTCTTTTTTTCCAAGATTACATATTGTTGTGATTTTATAATAAAGCGTGCATATTTTTGTAAAGCTATGTAAATTTTAAAAAGCTTTCATTTTCTTGATTCTTATTTGCTTTATTTTATTGACTTTTGTGAGTTTACATGCCTATCAGTTTTATTCATTTGACTCAGTATAGTGTTGTATTAATTCATGGTAGAAATATGGATGGATTATTTTTGCAAATAAAATGTTGGTCTATTTTTTTTTTTCAAATCTTACAAAAAAACCAAAATTTCTTCAAGCAGGGACATCTAGGGATTGGGCAATCTTCATCACCAAATCCTTTAGTTGTGTTTGTTTTTTGTTACACATTTACATCATTTGTTGCTTGTGTTATCTTTGATAAGTGTTGGACACATGCAAATCTATGTGCCTTTGCTTCTTGTGTAACCCAAAGAAATCTATGCACCTTTTCATGTAGCATATTGTCATGTGCACCTTGTATAGTGATTTTTTAAATCACAATCTTTAGGATGTATTTATTCAAGTCTTAACTCATGTCTATTGCCTATAAATCTTGCACGCTATTATGCAAACCTTTATTCAAACTTTGTTTCTTGTGGCATTACAACACGTTTTGTAGACTTAAAATTGCATGCCTCCTAAGAGTCTGGGTTGAATTTAGCCATCTTTGTCACCTTAGACAATGTTCTTTATTTGTGCTACTCGGTTTCATTATGGAAAATTCTTTCTTGCTCCAATTTTATTTATAATTCTCTGATGCTAACTTGTAAACTTAACTTGCTCCAATTTTTTTATAATTATGTGATGATAACTTGTAAACTTAATAGTTTACTTCTCATGATTGATTTAGGCTTTCATACAAGTGGTTAATTAGTTGGATGCTAAAATCATTCTTCAATTTAGTTTATACCTTGTTCTAGAATGACAATTATCTTTGGTTTATTGACTCTAAGCGGGATTTTTTCCTTATGCTTGGTTCGCAAATGTGTGCCATTTATGTCACAGTCTCTATTTAAATGGGAATTTCTCCTTGAATAAGGGTGATTGTTTATTCTTGACCTTATGCTAGTACTTTTGGGATTCAAATAACTTGGTTATTATTGTCTGGTTAGATTCTATTCCAAAAGTTCTTTATGAAGGTTGGGTGTCTTTTTTTCCACGATTATATATTGCTAGGAGTTTATAATAAAGCGTGCATATTTTTGTAAAGCTATGTAAATTTAAAAAAGCTTTCATTTTCTTGATTCTTATTTGCTTTATTTTATTGACTTTTGTGAGTTTACATGCCTATCATTGTTATTCATTTGACTCAGTATAGTGTTGTATTAATTCATGGTAGAAATATGGATGGATTATTTTTGCAAATAAAATGTTGGTCTATATTTTTTTTTCAAATCTTGCAAAAAAAAAAAATTCTTCACATTTTTAACAATAATATTCAATGACCTAAGTTTACTATTAAATCCAATAGATAAGAGAAAGACTCTATAACTTCTTATTACTGGTGAGAGATGGAATACATTGAAATATGCTACAAATTATCATAAAAATTTAGCTGTAACAACAACAAACTACAATTGTTATATTCAACCCCACAACAAAATTGTAAAATAACACAAACTTGGTACATCTAAATTTATAACTTGGAGGCACATTCACGATCTTTAGATTAGATTGTACAACAAGAAAAATGGTATACATCCTCTAACTCTTGAAACCAAAGGGTTTTTATCCTTTGGTATCCAACATACATAAAGGTTTTCATCCTTATACCTAATTTCTTGAACATAAGTGCTCAGGGAAAATTTGACAAGAGTTTACAAAATATAAAATTAAATATGTTGAATACATGCATCCACGTCTTTAAATAACTGAAATCAACGTATGGTAATAAATCCCACCCCAATTTATACATGTATAAATCACATTAATTGACAATTTTTTCTTGTTTAAATTAAATTTGAATTCACCTTTACATGTAGGTTGGATAACCTAATCTTTTCCTATCTAGTCAAACTTTTACTCCTCTAGTGCTAGCAGACTTTATCACACTCTTGCACCTCTAATGAACCAATGAACCTTGTGCTTTCACACAATTCACGAGTTTGTAAAGTTTGTAAAATTTTACAAGTGTTCACAAAATATAAAACTAAATATGTTGAAAACATGCATCCACGTCTTTATATAACTGAAATCAACGTATGGTAATAAATCCTACCCTAATTTATACATGTACGAATCACATTAATTAACATTTATTTTCTTATTTAAATTAAATTTGAATTCACCTTTACTATGTAGGTTGGATAACCTAATCTTTTCCTATCTAGTCACACTTTTGCACCTCTAGTGCTAGTAGACTTTATCACACTTTTGCACCTCTAATGAACCAATGAACCTTGTGCTTTCACACAGTTCACGAGTTTGTAAAATTTGGGACTTTTTCACTTCTTCTCTCACATCTCTTTATCTTATCACACTTTTTTTTGCAGTCAAGGATGGAGAACCCTCAAGGAGATCGGTCTAATCCTTGCAAACAACACAACACAATGGAAGAAAACAAGATAAAATAGGTAAAATAAAAAGATTCAACCTTTTATTATCATCAAAAATCATTTATAATAGATTTGCAACATGCATTCTTACATGCCAAGAACACATGTCTGATTACACTAAAAAAGCCTTACAATCCTAGCCAAATAATCTTATGAGATCATCCTTGCTCCTTAGGAACAAGTCCATAATCTTATAAATCCATCACAACATCTATTGGGCCTTGATTACATTCCCCAAGAAATGAGTAAATACATTACACCCAAATAGGTCAGGACCAAAATCTTTTAAAGAACAACCTCCAATGAAATATTTAAGTGATGCGATCATATAATAACGTCAGCCTCAAACATCACAATAAGTTGACATGATCACACTTGAAAAAACCAACCGAAAGATTGAGAAACTGATTGGAAAACACAAGGACCAACCGGGAAATGAAGAACATGATAGATACACGAAGAATCTTTCATAATTTATGCGCAATGAAACCAAATGAGCTGAAATCATAGGATAAGCTCCGGGATGAAGCCAATAACACGTTGTCACAACCACAACCAAAAAGAACAAGCACATATCGACCGCCATCCAAAACACCAAAAACTGCCCAACTAGAACAAAACAACAAACAAACAAAAGGAAATCTTTTTGGTTGATGCAAGATTGCCAAGATCCTAAGATGATCCTACATCAGACACCCCAAGTAAAATAAAATGTTCCATAAGAGAAACTTATGAATATTTGACAAGTCGTGGAACATAAATCCCATGCTTATTTTTTTATCCAAACATCCTCTTTATCTACAACTCTCAGTCTCTATACCTATGCACTATCCTCTGTTAGATTCATCAACTCGCTCCTTTCTATACTCACCCTATCATACCTTATATCAACACCAGAGCTCTTATTACTACCTCCTCCATTTTGCATAACCGATCAACTACCTCTGTTATAAACCCTCATTTGTTCAGCAACCAAGGTCCTATGTTGCACCACCTTACCCTTCTTACAATCAGATACCAACTCGCCTTCACTAGATTTACCTTCAAGATCCTTCTTCTGATCCATACTAACCTCTGTAGTCTACTTCTCTGAACAATAACTCTTCACCACACTAAAATTCCTTGCACTTTCCCCTTCTGCTTCCCTCAAAGAAACTAAAGTAAATTTTTTTTCCATCCTACTCTATTGTGACCAAATTTCTTCTGCAATCATGAATAGCTCCCCTATCAAATTTCCAAGGTCTTCCAAATAGAACATGAAAATAACTCATAGACACCACATCACATAACACTTTATCTCTGGGTATGTGCACCAAGTTGTGGACCAAAAAGGGGGGTATAAGTGGACACATTTTTTCTGAAATCGGGTAAACCTCAACTTGGAACAGGCGTTTGAGGGCCATGCACTCAAAATAAGAAGATGTGTAAAAAATAAAAATTGTAGTATTCTAAATCTAGTTTCTAAAATACTATTTTTAAAAAAAAAATGATAAGATTAAGAGGGTCAAACCTCGCGTGCATGAAAACATGTTCCTAATTGTTTTGGAAAAACATAACATAGTTGTTTCCGTGCGCAGTACAAAAGATATAGTTATATTCAGTATTTTTTAAATCCCTTTGTTAGGATGATAGGTAAGAGTGAGATATAGAAGTTGTGTATTTTTTTGTAATTTTTCGATGAGTATTTTGTTTTGTGTGATTTTTTGAAGTGATCGCATCCTGAAAATTTGGTATCTGTTCGTGCGTTGGGCATAACTTGCATCAAAATAATTGAAAAATGAATTTTTTTTTTAAAGTGTATAGAATCAAGTGTAGAACAATAATATATAATTTATTTGTAATTTGATTATTTATATCAAAATTTATTAAAAAAATGGTAGACATATGTCTGTGAGGACAATCAAGACACTGGTAAAGAAAATTAAAGTTTACTATGCTAATGTTGTCCAAAAAAAGAAAAAATTATATGGTTAGAAAGCTAAGAAGACATATGAGATTATGGTGAAAATTAAAGAGCTACCCTATTGACAAATTGCAAACCCGATGAAGATAAAGTCAAGAATTCATCTTACAAGATGAAAAAATGTCTAAAAGAACAAAAATGGAGGGAAAATGAGCCTCCAAGCCTTTGGGTCATTTTCCCAAGCTCTTCCCAAGCCATAACCCGACCGGGTTTCTAAATTTCAAATAACCCGATTAGGTTCTGAAAAGAAAAAATTACATTTTTAACTCCTCCATAACCCGATCGGGTTCTAGATAATAAAATGCACAATTTTCATTTCTTCAAAACCCGATCGAGTTATGAAGAAGTAAAAATTATGCTCTCTCTCTCTCTCTCTCTCTCTCTCTCTCTCTCTCTCTCTCCTTTATTCTTAGTTTTTTAGAACCCGATCAGGTTCTGAGTAATTAGGAGCATTGAGTTGTTATGTTCTCATAACCCAGTCGGGTTCTGAGTAATTAGGAGCATTGAGTCTTTGTGTTCTCTGAACCCGATCAGGTTCTGTCAAATTGGGAACATTTCTTGCATCAACAGTCTTAAAACAATCATTGCAAGTTGTTTTGAGGTCCCACAACTATTTTTCTATTGTTTTATGCTAGGAACAGATGGGTCTGCACTTTTTTTGCATGTTTTTTTCTTTGCAATGATTGAATTGTGTTGTTTATTGGTGTTTTTAATGTTATTTTATCATTGTAAGTTCTCATTTCAAGAAAATGGTTGATTTGTTCTTATTTTTTGGATTTGATGTTCACGTGTTATTCTATGTTCATGATATTATTTGTAGGGTCCATTCAATACAAACAATGGGAAAGAACAAAAGAGGAACAACTGAACAATGAGAGACAAAAAAGGAAAGACAAAGGGAGTGCATGAGGAGAATACGACAAGGTACATCATCAAATGCAAGCAACATAAGTGATGAAAATGAAAATGTTAATGTTAATGAGACAAATGCACCATTTCAATTTGATGTCATTAATGAAAAAAATGCACATAATGAAAATAAAAATCATCAACATACACCAATTGAAATGAATCCAATAAATGCACCTAATTCATCTAATGAAAATGTAGAGCATGCAGTTGTGTTAACACCTCCTAGAATAATTTGTAGAAAACCAAAGTTTCTAAGTGACATTGATGAAAATATTTTGAGGCTGATGCATGATAAAATGTCAGAAAGAAATTGTCAAAGAATTGTTAAAAATATTTGGAATAACTATTTTGAAAAATTAAATCAAAGTGGAATATGTCAAGTAGTTGTTGAAATGATTAAGAATCTGAAATTCAGAGAGACAATTACAATTGTGGGGTTGAGAACATCTGAAAATAGTACTGAGAGAACCATTGTGAGAAATATATTCGATGCATACTAAGCCATTGGTTCACAACCATGTAGTAAAGACACAAATGTTACTCAACGTGTCCTCACATCAACTATAATGGGAAAGGAAATGAAAAAATCTTGTATAGTAAGCAAAACAAGCAAGTCATTAAGAATAGGTAGATCAACATTACAAAGAGCCTTACACAAGCGAGACAAAATTGAGGATCCAAGCACTAATTCTCTTTGGTCATTCTTGGGTAGACTCCCACGCAAGGACAAGGTTGTTGTTGATGCATTAAGAACATTAATTGAAAATTTTTGGCACGACAACACAAGGGTTTCACCCAACCAAAGAGACATTGTTAGGAGGAGAATCAGATCTACAAATCGCATGCCACATCCAAAACACTTTTTGGATATGACACAAACACAATTTTATGAAAGATTTCCTTAAATTTAAATTAGTCAAAGATTTTTTGAAATGACAAAACCCTTTTACGTCAAGATTAATCGTGCATGCACCACATGTTGTTGCAGGATACATATTGAATTTTTCATGCATTATGATATATATCATCATGTTTTTTGTACTTTGCACACTAACACTATTTTCCAGGAATGTGGTCTTCAAGCACCTCCTATGTCATCAAGAGATTTTATGTCAAGTGTATTATGAAATTGAGATGATGGTTGTATTTATTATAAGATGATGTGTTCGAATGGATCTTGTAGTGCATGTGGTGGTATGAGAAATTTGTGGATATGCCACCATCTAGAGAGCACAAATTAGATTGTAAATACACTAGTTTCTTTTGGAAAATACAAGATAGTAACTTATGGTCTAAAAGATTGAAAAGATCTTAAGAGGCGTGAGTTAGTGAAAAAATGATATATGCGTAGCTGATTTCATGAATATTTTTCAAGATAAACTAGTTTATGAGCACATACGTCATTCACATAGAGCTAGGTGGTTGGATGAGCAATTCAAGATATGTAAGGACACTTTTCCCCTTGGTACTATTGTCTCCATTGTTGATTTTGTTGAGAATTATACACTTAAACCTCAGAATGAAGTGCAAGCATAGTATTACCATTCTATACAAGTGATTATCTTTGTACATATAGCAATATCACATGCACATGATAGCACAGACGTAGATAGAAAGGTTTTAAGAGAGTATCACTTATACATCAGTGATGATCGCACACATTCATCAGAGTTTGTGCAAGGTTGCTTCAAAGTTTTCTATGAGAATTTAAGGGAAAGAGGTATTGAGTACAATCAACACATAATATGGTCAGACAATTGCACTTCACAATTAAAGAATGCAAGGATGTTCTATTGGTTGAGTAGGATGCAAGTGACAAGTGACGTTCAACATTTTTGGAATTTCATGGAGGCGGGGCATGGAAAAGGCGAGCATGATGGTGCGGGTGCATGTTTAAAAAGAGCTCTCGCCAGAAAGGAATTGAAGTACGAAGGTGGTGCAGAGTTAATAAATGCACAAACAATTGTGCAATGGTGCAACTCTACGATGGGAACAGGTAATGAAGGTAAGTCTATGGTTAATAGGTTTTTTTGGTTTATAATTGAGTCTAGCATTGAAAACTATCTAGATATTTGTACACTTACAGGATCAAGTGACATGCACTCATTTAGAAGTTCAAATGCAACATCACTGGGTATTTATACTAGATTAATGGCATGTTTTTTCTTGTATTGTATGAATTTTGTGTGGGAGGAATGCGAATCAAAAGAGTGGGTTGACAAATGGTCTTATACACCTTTGCAACCACTTGATACATATCAATTTCCTAGAGCACTACAATTGAGCCAGTTTGAAGCATCAACAGATTTTGATCACATATCTGACCTAGTTGAACCAGGTAATTTCTAAATTTATTCTTCATTTTGAGACGAACTCTATTGAACCTACTTGAACTCATTTTATTAGGTGGTTAAGTGTTTAGGGTTTTAACTTATCCCTCTATAAATTGCAGGTCATGTATATGTAGTTGTTGCATATGAGAACAATGAGGAAGGGACTAGTTACTTTTTGTGTCATTGTATTGAGGGCAAGAAGAAATTGACAACTACATTCATTGATGGAGAGGGTATTGATTACCCAATAGGATCCATTGTTATGACAGGGACATGGCTTAGAAGGTATGCTATCAAAATATAATGTGTCGTTGTTGAACGAATTTGAGACCTCTTACCATCATTCTAATGTTGAATTTTGTATTCATTTATGCTTCTATGAAATGCAGGTACCCTATCCAAAAATCCAAGAAGTGGTTATTTGAGGACTATGAGACACATAGACATATTTCGCATTACTCGAACCTTCTTGTTGCAACAAATATTGAATTGATAAAGTATACTGGTAGACCTCGTAAGAAGAATTTATGGAAACTTCATGAATCTGAACATGAGGCAATACATGACACAATAAGGGTTAGAGTTGATCCAGAAGGTTTGCTCAATTAGTTTTGGGCCATCATGAAGAATCATTCTACAAATGGTAGAATTATTTTGACAATTTTGTATATAAATTTTGGGAAACAATCTAACTTCGCTTTTTTATAAATATAAATGACTATGAAGTGGTCTACATGTATATTTGGAGACCACATTTTGTATATTGAAAGAAGATCAAATTGTTTATAAAAGTGGCCATGGGTTGATTTGTATATACCGAGGGTCCATATTTTGTATAGTTTATTGTGTACCATTTAACTAAGAGGATATGAGTGAATTAAGATTGATTACAATTGTAACAATGGCTCATGCAGTGGATATCTCATGTTTCTCTAAATTATAATAATGGTTCATGTGTAGTATTTATGCATGTATGTTCATTTTCATATTATGTATTTATGTATGTATCTTTGTCATGCATTGTATTTATGTATGTATGTATGTTCGTTTTCATATTATATCTTTTCCATGCTCTCTCTCTCTCTCTCTCTCTCTCTCTCTCTCTCTCTCTCTCTCTCTCTCTCTCTTTCT
>MU225903.1:1695019-1721233 GCA_018584345.1 Thuja plicata | reverse complement strand
TAATTCCTGCTTGAATTCCATTTCATGATTAGTAGTTGCAGTCTAAGCAATTCTATTTGCTGTCTGTATATGATTCTGCTTATGTTCTCATTAGTAGAATATGCATTCTTAGAATAGATAGGTTTAGGTTAGAAGATAGACTTCATGATAATCTGTGATCAACATTCCATTGGGGATTATAGGTTATCCACTTTTATCCTTGCCTAAATTGTTTGTGCCTACAAACAATTTGGTTAAAACTCATAAGGAATAATCTGATGATCAATAAAAAGGCAAATTCATTGAATATCATACACAATCAGGGAGTTGTACCTGTCAATTCAGAGGGCAGTGATAGAAGACATACACTGACCCATTTGTTGGTGGACATCCTTTTGTTCTCCCACCTTGGGTGTATAGAGAGTCAAAGATTGAAAATATTAAGAGAGGGAAAACTGTTAACCAACAAGGAGTTGCACAAGGTCCTCTTGTGTTGCATTTACATGATCTAATGGCACATGTGGAGGGTCTACAGGTGGCGGTGGTTGTGGACAAGGAGAATTTTGAGGAGGGTTTATGGGTGGCGATGGTGGTGGACGAGGAGAATTTTGAGGAGGGTTTATGAGTGGCGATGGTGGTGGATGAGGAGAATTTTAAGGAGGGTTTATGGGGGTGGTCTTTCATTTCTTTTTCCTCTTCTTGGGTTGTTTGATGAATCTGATATGAAATTAATAAAAGAAAACAAAAAAATCAATATCATAACCTAATTTGATAAAAAAATGCAAAAAAAAAACAACAAAAACAATAATACATACCTTTCTTACCGGGCGCCATTGCTTGAAAATGTGCAAATTGTTGAAGATATCTTATTTTCTTCAAATCTCGATTGGGTTCTTAGGTGTTTTTTCCCTCTTCCACTCCATTGTTCTGTGGTTTAGGCATTAGAAATGACCTAAGTCGCGGGCTTTGCAAAATATAATATGTTTCTAATAACCCGATTGGGTTATTAGAAACATCTTAGAACCCGATCACGTTATTAGAAAATATAATGTCTAATAACCCAATCGGGTTATTAGAAACATCTCAGAACCCGATCGGGTTCTGAGAAAGGTAATTTTTTTTAATAATATTTTCTAGGCTTGGTTACCAAGCCTAGTACAATTTTGAAATTTCAATAACCTGATCGGGTTATATGAAATTTGAATTTTTTTAAAATATGTGTCCACTTTTTTGGTCCACAATTTGGTGCACATACCCCTCTATAAGGTCCAATGTTGAAATTAACCAAACATTTATCTTTCACCTCCACCATATCTTCATATAAAAACCAACCTATCCCATAAGTACAAGGATGTTTAAGCCTCTTCAATCCAAGATTTTTCACCATCTCTTTTGATACCAAGTTGTTATTACTACCACTGTCCATAGCAACCTTACAATATTTAGCTCCTGATTTGCAAACAGTCCTAAAAAACTCCTCCTTTGTAAAGGTTCAACTTCCTTCTTACTCAACATAACTCTTCTAAGAATAAGAGACTCTCCTATCTCCAGCTCGGCTTCATTTTCCACAACTTCACCAACACTTTGTTTCTCATGTGCCATAAGATTCTGGTTACCCATTTTCTTACTAGATCCTTCAGAACATTGAAAAGCCCTATGTCCCATGCCACCACATTTGAAACAAATTCCTTTGAACTCCTTGCTACCAATCCCTCTTCTAGGTATTCTCTTATCAGATTCAACTTCAATGGTTTTCTTCTCTTTACCATTGTTGCTAACTTGCTTCTCTCTTCCTCTAGGGTTACTTTTCCTTCTTTTCAACTTATCTTCTTCCCTCAATGCATAATGATAAGCATCCTCAATAGTTCTAATCCTTAACATACTCAACTCATCAAGAATATTAAATCTCATACCATTAACATACCTATCCACCTTCTCCTTAGATACTTCCTTTTGACCATATATGATAGTCACCCTATAGAATTCCTATGTATATTCTTCTACACTCATGTCTTTCTGCCTCAAGTTCTACAACTTCTTGAACAACTCTAATTCATAATCCTCAAGAATAAATTTATCTTTTAACCTAGCAACCATCACCTTCCATCTAGTGATTTTTGTCTCACCCTGATCTTCTTTATCTTTCAACAATTCCTTCCACCACAAGGTAGCATGACCCTTCAACTTAGTTTGTGCTAACCTAACCCTCTACGGGTCTCTGATATCTTCAAGCTCAAAGTAACTTCTAACTCTCCAATCCAATCTATCAAATCCTCAAGATGTAATGACCCGGTGAAAGTAGAAACATCCATCCTATGAATTTTACTTACTTGTGCCACAACTCTCAACAATCTCTCCTTGTCTGCAGGGATCTCAGCATCAGCAGTCTCAAGATCTTCAGAAGCCTCCTCAAATTATTCTTCAGTCTTAGGATTCCTTCTTAATCTAGTCAACACATTTATGATCTCATTACTCATCTCAACTCTAAAGTCTTCCATCATTTTCTCTAGCCTTCTAGGGCTTATTCTTCTAGGTAGAATCTTTCAATTCTTAGGTGCAACTGTCCCTCCAACTGGTGATCTATCATGAGATACTCCTCCAACCAGTGATCTATGGACACAGGAGCAACCTGCCTCCAATCGGCATCCCTTCAACACTCAACAACTAGAAGTAGTAGAAGAAACCCCTTCCTAGCCACCTTGTAGTCCTCTGTGATTCCAAGTCAAATCTTCACTCTATAACCTCATAATCAACAGGTCTAGGGCTTCACAAATCAGGAACACGGATCTACCAACACAAGAATCTCCACCTCGTTCAAACTCAATCTCATTCATCATTCAACCTCGTGCTCAAATATCAACTAACCCAGTCAAGGATGGAGAAATGTCAAGGAGATCGGTCTAATCCTTGAAGCCAACACAACACAACAAAAGAAAACAAGATAAAATAGATCTAAAATAAAGAGATTCAACCTTTTATTATCATCAAAAATCATTTACTACACATCTGCAACATGCAGTCTTACATGCCCAGCACACATGTCTAATTACACTAAAACCCCTTACAATCCTAGCCAAGCTAAGCCAAATAATCTTATGAGATCATCTCTACTCCTTAGGAACAAGTTCATAAGCTTATAAAGTTATTGCAACATCTAGTCGACCTCGAAAAGATTACATTCCCAAAGAAATGGGTACATACATATACCCAAATAGATCAGGACCCAAATCTTAAAGAACAATCTACAATGAAATATTTAAGTGATGTGATCATATAGTAACGTCGGCCTCAAACATAACAATGAGCTAGCATGATCGCGCTCGGAAACATCAAACGGAAGATAGAGAAACCAATTAGAAAACATAATGACCAACCGAGAAATGAAGAACATGACAGATACGTGAAGAATCTTCCATAAATTATGTGCAATTAAAACAAATGAGGTGTGATCATAGGATAAGATCTAGGATGAATCTAAGAAAACACTGACACGACCGCAACCAAAAAGAACAAGCACATATTGACCGCCACCCAAAACACAAAAAATTGCACAACTGAAATAGAACAACAAAAAAACTAAAGGAAATCTTTGTGATTGATAAGATTTCCAAGATCCTAAGATTCTCTTGCATCATTTTTCCACTTCATGGACTTAATTGGATTTTCTCAGAGTTTACAAACTAGTAAACTTTGTAACATCACAAATTAGGAAAACTTCTTGCTTTTCCTTGTCACATTTTTCTTTAGTTGGAAAACCTTCAAATTTTGTGACAAAATAAACTTACCTTCCTTTTTTACACTTTCAAAGAGTTTGCAAACTTAAAATAATAAACAAATATAACTTGTCAATATCTTGAACTTTTCCCTTAGACTTCTTGCACTTTCACGAAGTTCATGAATTTACAAACTTGGTAATGAATGAAACTCGCCAATACTTAAATTATTTTCCCTCCAAGAATTTGGTCTTGGTGATATTGGTCTCTAATAGGCCTAGCTTACCAAAAATAGAAAATTTTATTTTGTTTGAAAATTATATAGTATTTTGTTCATATTTTTTGGATTTGACTATGTAGATTTTTTATTTTTCCTAATGTTTCAGATCAAACTCTATGATCACAATATATCATCAGGGAAAGAGAGAAAGAATGAGAACTAGAGAAGAGAAAAGTGAATTGGAGACATTAATTGAATAGGAGACATTAAATTTATATTTTTTTGTACGTATGAGAACTATGTTTGAGATTTATATTTATAAGTATTTGTGCAAATTTTTCCTTATAGGTAATCTAGAAGTTGAAAAATGGCCCACAGATGTTGGAAGATCAAATGCATAAAATGATTGAGAGATGAAAGGACCACATTTAATAGATCTTGTTGATGTGTTGAAAGTTTTATAGTAGGGAATTGATGTAATAGAGGTCACACAAAGAAGTAGATCATAATATGCTATTACTGAGGATGATCATGAAGAGTAGGTCATGTTAGAAGTAAATGTGGACTTTGATGAAGATGAAGTTATAATAAATTGATTTGTGGGAGCTCTTGTATGAGCTGGTACCAAAAATAGGTTAAATTTATATAACTAATTTATAAAGTAATTTCTCACTGAATCAAGGGCTAACTAGATGTTTCTTTCAATACTTCTAAGATTATTGATAGCTATGAAGAATATTATTTATTCTTTTGGTAGTTGTTTGTGACTACTCAATATTAATGGGATTAAATATTGAGTTATTTATTTACATGTTCTTTTTAGAGTTTAGAGTCAAACAAAGGTTTTTTTTTAGCAATAACTTTGGAACAATAAATATGATGCATGATTATAAAATAAATAGACTATTGTTTCTATATCACTATAATAAATCAAATTAAAAATTTGCATTCAATTTGATATCTAAAAACACATTTGATTCATTATTATTAAACAAGAGCAATTTTTCTTGAATTCATAAACTAGTTTAACCCTAAATTTTCCATTATAACTGTCTCAAAATCTACATAACTTATTGGATTGATTCTAATGAATATTAATCTATATTAAATACAATATTTTTACTACATAACAATGGTAAAAGCTACTATAAACCAAACCTCAAATCTAGAGCCAATATGATCAATCCATAAAAAATGTTGAATACTAAATAAAGCCAAAAATTGTATGCAACTTCATAAATTGTATTTATTGGAATTTTAGATGTAGATAAAATGTAAAAATGTTTTAAAAGTTAGAGATAACAACAACAAGATTTCCAAAGAGACAAGACAAAACCTACATCTAGAACAATTGCAAAATGCATATTTTCAACATATAGAGAACTACATATACACACTCTCGAGGTCAAATTATCAATATATATCTTATAAAATCTTATCTGGACATCTTAAATTGTTGAAAATCAATTCCTACACTAGCATGTAGAAGATGGAAAATTACTCACCTTTCTCTACTAGCATAACATGTTTGTTGACATCCTTGACACCATTATGTCTTCTCTTTGTAGGTGTAGGTACAACTCAATCTTTGTTGCAAGTATTGCAAATTTTAAGACACCATAATTAAGGTTGTTGTATAAGTTTAGGGTTGTACCACTTAGGTCAAAATCATAAAAAATGTGGATCAAGGCTACAATGTGAGATTAACCAAGACTTACACAACATCAAATTTTATACAACACAATCATCTCAATCTATTTGACATAACCATTTTTATATATCTAAGCCAATTTTATATTTCAAGTGCCAATTGTCGAGCAACGTAAAATATATCTTCTCTTCTCTAATTTCAAAATACACATTTACTTCTATTATTTAAATTTCTATTTTAAATTCGGTCAAATATTTATTTTTTCTATGAATATTAATTAAAGTATAAAAATACATATTTTGAAGTAATATGAAACCAATTATCCCTCCATTTGTATTCAGAATTGAACTTGTAATAGTTTGTGCCCTATTAAAAATGTGGACCAAGGTTAGAAGTGTGAAATTGACCAAGATTTACACAACATCAAATTTTATACAACACAATCATCTCAATCTATTTGACTTAGAGTCGATTTCATATGTTAGGTGTTGGTTATGGGTTGCTCTCAAATTCATCTTCTCTTCTCTAATATCGAAATACACGTTTACTTCTATAATTTTATTTCTATCTCAAATTTGATCAAATATTTATATCTATGAATATTTATTAAAATATAAAAATACATATTTTGAAGTAATATGAAAGTAACTTTCCATTCGTATTAAGACTTGAACTTGTACTAGTGTGCACACTATTAAAAATGTGGACCAAGGTTACCAATGTGAGATTGAACAAGATTTACACAACATCAAATTTTATACAACACATTCATCTCAATCTATTTGACTTAGAGACAATTTCATATGACAAGAGTCAGTTATGGGTCACTCTCAAATCCATCGTCTCTTCTCTAATTTTAAAATACACATTTACTTCTTTCATTTCTATTTCAAATTCGATCAAATCAATAGTTGTATAAATATATATTGGGGAGAGGAGCCACAACGTGAACACCCTAACTTCATGGGTCCACATGGCCTGCCACGTGGACCCAAAATCCAATTTTTTTACCACCACGTAGGCCAATGAGTGGGCATGGTAAAAAAAATAATTCTACTCAAATTGTCGATTTGCCACATGTCATATAATAATTCATCCATTGTGTCATTATTTTTCCATTTTGATGTTTTGACCAGAATGTGCCTTAGCCCACACCCTCAACCTACGTAGCATAATGTCCAAAGTGGATAGGGTGATTATATGGTATTCCATCACATGACCACCCGATCCACCACCTAATTCTCATTTACTTCATGTTGACACCTTACATTATACATTACAGTGACATTAACTATGTGTTGCCTCTCCTTACTTGCACCTAAATGCTCCTATTTATCAAGAAAAAATCCATTCAATACTCTGACTCCTTGTCAATCAGGCCAAGTTTCATTCCTTTCTCTCCTGACTATTCTAGACTATTTGAATCATTTCATATCACAATATATTCAATCAGGGAATCTGCAAGTTCATCTCTTGGACCTGAACACGCTCACCCATTCACCAACAATGTCATTGATCATTCAGGTATTGAATGGATTTTTTCTCACATCATTGGGTATTTTTACTATATTCACTGGTTTTTGTTAGTAATAACTGAGAGGGGGGGGTGGATCAGTGGCCTCAAAAATTAATCCTTAAATCAACCCTTCAAACTTAGTACCACAAATTATACCTCTAGTTATCTTTAGTCCTATAAGATGAATGCCTTGAAATACTTAGATCAAATTACTACTTGTCAGAATGCTTTGTAAACCTTCTTCTGTATGTTTACCGATAAAGCAGTCTTTCTATTTACCAAAACACAGTAAATAACTAGTGTATACCGATCAATCCAGATTTACTTAAGTGAAATGCAAAACAATAAAGTAATGACTCATAGACACATTAACACATGGATGTTTAATGTGGAAACCCTATTAAGGGAAAAACCACTGGGACCGGTACCCCAAATTTTCACTCTTCTGAAGTGAGCTCAGTTAAGAGCCAACCCTGTTAAAGGTTACAAACACACTGCCAGGTGTGACCTTGTTAGAGGATTTAAATAGATAGTTTGTCACTTAGTATCTGGAATCTAATGCTACCATCCTTGATCAAACACTCACTTGGTCTGTCAATAGGTATCGGGCATATCTAATGCTACTTTGTATGATCAAACTTTTTGATACTCCTTGGGATGTATCTCAATTACAAAATACTTTTAAGTCCTACTCGGTTAAGAGACTTGATGCTTCAATGGTTAAACTGAAACAATAAATTGATCAGTTCACATATACAACTTGAATTGTAGATTTTCAGATCTATTGTAAGTGCATTACCTTTCTGATCAATATTATCAATTCAATACCTTTGCTCCACACTGTTCTGATCTGTGATGTTGCATCACTGTTCGTCGGTGTCTGCAAAATTTAGCTTGATTGATCAGGTCTGAATGAAGACTTTCTTCTCCTTCAGAATCTCTTCAGCATCTATTCTCTTTTCACTCCCCTTCACCACCTTCGTAATGAATTAGGTTGTCTCTTTATAGACATGATTTCACCGTTTCTTGGCTTTCTTGATCTTGGCGTGATCCACAATTCTTGCCAATTAGATTTAAAGCAAAACTCTAGTTTTATCTCACAGAGATCTTCTTTCCAACTGGACAAAGAAGCTTTAAATCCTTTACTTATCTCTGGCTTTATCTTGTCGATTAAAACAATGATAAGTATCAATTAAGTCTATTTTTAGCTCTTGACAGCTAAACATTTTGTCATTTCTGAACTCTTTGTTCTGTCAGTCAATACTTCAGTTAGTCATTGGTGATAACTGTCTATTTCATCGGTGTGACTTCAGTTGTCTTTGGGATCTCCATCCATCGGGAAACACTGTAATTCTATTCATCGGGTTACTCTGTGCTTTGCTCATCGGGTAGCACTGTGACTTTTCTCATCGGTAATGCTATGTATTTTCTCGTTGGGTAGCACTGTGACTTTTCTCTTTTACTCTGTCTGTTGGTGTGCACTTCGTCAGTGTATACAGTCACTTTGTGAATACTTGACTTATATGCATTACTGATAGCATAGCCTTTGATTCATCCGTTCTTTGAAGTCTTTAGCAATATGTCCATGACCACATAGATTATATCAAGTTGACATCAATGACAATACAATGCATTAAATAATTTAATGTCTTGCATTAAATTTCTAATGTCACTGTGATTATCAACTTAACATCTTCAAACATTCAATCAGTTATAGTTCATCAATCTCTCCCTTTTGCATTGATGGAAACATACTACATTATCACACTATATTACTGCTAATACAATATGAAATGTAACAGTTGAATTTCATCAAACTACCAATCTTATGTACTATAACTGATACAAATATCTGGTTCTTGGTAAGCTCATATAGCTTAGGTTTGATTCTTCCAACTTTCTCTCTGTCTTCAATCCCTTCACTGGATAGATGTAGAATATTTCTTCTTCTGATGTGATGTGTTCTTATCCTATGTCAAACTCTCTCCCTTTCACTATTCTCCTTTTCTTTTGATGTCTCTTGTCAGCAATTCTCTCCCTTTGTATGTACTTTCCCTTTCTGGTTACATCTCTCCCTCTGGGTAATGTGATGGATATAATTTCTCTTGATATAATCTCTCCCTAAGGTGATAATGGATATAATCTCTCCCTTTGAAAACAATTCCAAACAAATCCTTTTTATCCATAATATACTCCTTGAATTTCCCAATCTATCAGCAGTACAACAACTCTGGTGCTTGGAGTAGATAAATATCTTGTTGTGTATAGATTTATCTTTGAATTCCATTTCTCTGCTTGCATCAACATGAATGATATTCTGATAATATGTAGGCTGATGCATCCTTCCAGTCATTTTACTAACCAGTAGACAAGGGTCTGACCCCTAGTGTTTTTCTCAAGTACTCAAATGCATCCTTGGGTAGTGGCTTGGTGAAGATATCGGCTAATTATTCCTTTGATTGCACATACTCAAGTGTCACCTCCTTTTCTTGAACTTGTTCTCTCAAATAATGATACTTGATAGCAATATGCTTTTTCTTAGAATGCATGACTGGATTTTTGGAAATGTTTATTGCATTGGTATTATCACAATAGATAATTATTGGTTCAAGAATTTTCATATGCATACCTTCCAATAACTGTTTGATCGATGCAATATTATAGCAGTTTGCAGCAACAGCAACATACTCTGCTTCTGCAGTAGACTGAGAGATGCATCCTTGCTTCTTGTTGATCCATGTAACAAGTCTGTCACCCATAAAGAATGAATGCTCCTCCAGTTGTGCTCTTTCATTCATCAATATTTCCAGCCCAATTAGCGTCGGTAAAGACTTTTAGTTCAAATTTTCCTTCTCTTCTATACCATAAGCCATAGTCCTTGGTATTCTTCAGATATCTTAGGATTATTTTCACAATATTCATATGTGATTCTCTGAGATTAGCAGAAAATCTTGCAACTATTCCTATTGCATGTGCAATATCTAGTCTAGTATGTACAACATACATGAGTTTTCCAATCATTGATCTGTACAAAGTCTGATTTACCTCTATTGACTTGTCCTCCTTTGTCAGCTTACATCCAGTTTCCATCAGTGTTCCAAATGGTTTGGAATCTTCCATCTTGAATATTTTTAGCACTTCCTTGATGTATTTGGATTGTGTAATGAAAATACCTTCATCTTGTTACATGATTTGTAGACCAAGAAAGAACTTGATCTCTCCAAACATAGACATCTCAAAATCTTTTCTCATTTCATTTGAAAATGATTTGCATAACATATCATTGCCTCCAAATATGATGTCATCAACAAATATCTCAGCAATCAAAATGTTAGCATCAGTATCTTCCTTCAAATAAAGATTATTATTTTCACTAGTTCTTACAAATCCAATACTTATGAGATAAGAATGAAGTTTTTCATACCAGGCTTGGGGTGCTTGTTTCAATCCATACAAGGCTTTGTGTAGTCTACATACCATGTTCATCTTGTTTGGATCAACAAACTCTTTTGGTTTCTCAATGTATACCTCTTCTTCAAGTATTCCATTTAGGAATGTAGACTTGACATCCATTTGGTATACCTTGAATCCTTTACATGCAGCATAAGAAAGTAATATTCTCACTCCTTATAGCCTAGCAATGGGTGCAAAGGTCTCTCCATAGTCAATCCCTTCTTCTTGTGCATACCCCTTGCATACTAGTCTTTCTTTATTTCTGGTGACTTCTCCATTCTCATTCAGTTTATTCTTGAATATCCATTATGTACTGATGACATTCTTGTCATATGGTCTCGGTATAAGTGTCAATGTCTTTTTTTTCTCAATCTGCTCAATTTCCTCATTCATAGAACTAATCCAATCATCATTATCTAGTGCAACATTAACATATTTTGGCTCATAATCACAAATTAGACATCTTGTGTTTAGAGACTTACTTCTGGTTCTCATACTAGCCTTCTTATCTCCAATGATCTAGTTCTATGGATGGTTCCTTCTGACATATCTAGAAAGTACAGGTTCAATTCTTTGTATATCATCTTGATTATCATTGTGTCCTTCATTCTGATCTCCATTGTTTGGTACATCATCTTGAGCAATATCCTGATTGTTGGTATTTGCAACCTGATGCTCGGGTGCAATAATCTGTTGCTTAAGAGCTATACACTGTTGCTTAGGTAGAGTGTCAGGTTCTTCATTGTAAACAAACATGTTGTAGTTCTCTATTTCTTTTCTGCTTTCCTTTTCATTCTTCTCTACAAATTCATCTATCTTTACATTTGCACTTTCAACAATTTTGTTAGAGGCTTTATTGAGACATTTATAAGCCTTTCTCTTGGTGGAATACCCTAGAAATATTCCTTCATCACTCTTGGATTCAAGCTTTCCATTTCTATCATCTTTTAAGATATAACATTGACTACCAAAATTTATGAAGTAACTTACATTGGGTGTGTAACCATACCATAGCTCATAATGTGTCTTCTTGGTGTCTTTCTTCAATTGTACTATGTTTAATGTATAAACAACAGTACTGACAGCTTCTGTCCAGAAGATTTGGGTGATGCCTTTCTCTATCATCAGTGTCCTTGCACAATCAACTATGGATCTGTTCCTTCTTTCAGCAATTCCATTTTGTTGTGGTGTTATTGGTCCAGAGACCTATCTTTTGATTCCATGCTCATTATAGAAGTTAGTGAATTCATCTAAAATAAATTCTCCTCCTCTATCTAATCTTAAGCATTTCAATTCTTTACCACTTTATTTTTCTACCATTGCTTTGTACCATTTAAACATCTTGAATGCTTTAGATTTATCTTTTAGAAACATTACTATCATCATTCTAGAGTAATCATCAACAAAGAGAATAAAATATCTATCACCATAATAACTCTTTTTCCTCATGGGTCCACATAGATAAGTATGGACTAATTCTAGAATGGCATCAGATGTATGGGTTTTGCTTTTGACACTAGACTTTTTCATCTTACCTTTTTGACAATTTTTGCACATGATATTGTCAGGCTTAATCATCGTCGGTAAGCCTCTTACATTCCTCTTTCTGCTTATTTTTATCATGTTGTCAAAGTTTACATGACACAATCTTTTGTGCCACAACCATATGTCTTCATTTCTAGCCATTAAGCAAGTGGTGTCAATATCATTCAAATAGAATAAGTTACCTTTTGTCTGCTCACTGGTACCAATCATACTTCTTGATTTATTGAAGATCTTTACCTTCTTATTTTCAAATGCTACTCCATGACCTAAATTCAACTGAGAAAAACTCAATAGATTATAATTCAATCCTTTCACCCAATAAGCATTTTCACATTTTATCAGGTTATTCAACATTATAGTTCCTTTACCTTCAACTGGACAAGGTGTATCATTACCCATTCTTACTTAACCACCATTGTAGTATTCATAAGTCTCAAACTTTTGTTTGTCACTGGTCATATGCTGAGTGTAGCCACTATCTATGATCCAGACATCATTTTTGCTAACTTTAGATATGAGTGTAGTTTCTACATACCTTTCTTCATCGTCATCTGAATTAGCTTTTATTGCCACAAACACCATCTGGATGTCTTCATTAGATTTTTTGTCAGTATCATCATCTTTGCATTTAGCTAGGTAACTGTCTTTCTTTCCTTTGTCCTTGTAGTCTCGAGTATCTCTTCTTTCTAATTGTCAGTTGCTTCTATAATCACCTCTGTCAAACTTCTTTTCAAATGACCTGTCATTACTTCTGTCATCTTTACTTTTGTTAGGACATATTGCAGAAAAGTGTCCAATCTCTTTACAATTAAAAAAAACAAGTGGTAATTTACCTTTGTATTTACCTTTGCCTCTCTGCATTCTTCTAGCCATAAGTGCTTTAATTTCATCAAGATCTTCTTCTTCACTTTCACTATCACTATCTTTTTTCATAGTGTGTTTATGACTTGATTTACTTATTCTCAAAGAATATTTGAATGCAGACTCTATGTTTGGTAAGACACTATTATCAAAGTTGTTCATCTCAAATGAAATCAGTCTTCCAATCAAACTATCTAGACTAACATTGTTATTTTCTACTGCTCTCATTTCTTATATGGAAGATGCTCTAATAGCATAAGTAGGTAGTAAGGTTCTTAGAATTTTACTTACCACTATATCTTCATCTAGTACATCTCCAACTCCTTGGATAACATTGACTACCTCTTTGATTCTTGTGTTTCACTATGTGATGTTTTCACCTTCTTTCATTCTAAGATCATCAAAATTTCCTCCAAGGATTTCTGCCTTGGCTCTTAGAACATTTTTATCACCACCATGTACAAGCTTCAATTTGTCCCACATCTACTTTGCAGTTGTGCATGCTTTGAAATCTTTAAATTCAGCATCAGAGAGTGAGGAAGCAAGATCTATCATCATGGAGTTGTGCTCATGCTTCTCTCTCATTTGTTCAACTCTGGGTGCTCCTGTGGGCAACACATATTTAGTATCTAAGTATTGACTAACATCATTTCCAATACTTGATAAGTGGGGTCTTATTCTACTTTTCCATGAAGCAAAGTTGTCCTTGCTCAACTTGGGCACATCTCATATGTTCATCTTGTGATCTTTAGCTTAGGTCTTGAAACCTTCCTTCTAAGCACACAAGCTTTGATATCAATTGTTAGTAATAACTGAGAGGGGGAGTGAATCAGTGGCCTCAAAAATTAATCCTTAAATCAACCTTTCAAACTTAGTACCACAAATTATACCTCTAGTTATCTTCAGTCCTATAAGATGAATGCCTTGAAATACTTATATCAAATTACTACTTGTCGGAATGCTTTGTAAACCTTCTTCTATATGTTTACCGATAAGTAGTCTTTCTATTTACTGAGACATAGTAAATAGCTAGTGTATACCGATCAATCCAGATTTACTTAAGTGAAATGCAAAACAATAAATTAATGACTCATAGACACATTAACACTTGGATTTTTAACATGGAAACCCTGTTAAGGGAAAAACTACTGGGATCGGTACCCCAAATTTTCACTCTTCTGAAGTGAGCTTGGTTAAGAGCCAACCCTATTAAAGGTTACAAACACACTGCTAGGTGTGACCTTGTTAGAGGATTTAAATAGATAGTTTTTCACTTAGTATCTGACATCTAATGCTACCATCCTTGATCAAATACTCACTTGGCCTCTCAATAGGTATTGGGAATATCCAATGCTACTTTGTATGATCAAACTTTTTGATACTCCTTAGGATGTATCTCAATTACAAAAGACTTTTAAGTCCTGCTTGATTAAGAGACTTGATGCTTCAATGGTTAAACTGAAATAGTAAATTGATCTGTTCACATATACAACTTGAATTGTATATTTTCAGATCTATTGTAAGTGCATTACCTTTCTAATCAATATTATCAATTCAATACCTTTGCTCCACACTGTTCTGCTTTATGATGTTGTATCACTGTTTGTCGGTGTCTGTAGAATTTAGCTCTTTCCTTAGCTTGATTGATCATGTCTGAATGAAGACTTTCTTCTCCTTCAGAATCTCTTCAACATCTATCCTCTTGTCACTCCCCTTCACCACCTTCGTAATGAATTAGGTTGTCTCTTTATAGACATGATTTAACTATTTCTTGGCTTTCTTGATCTTGGCATGATCCATAATTCTCGCCAATTAGATTTAAAGAAAAACTCCAGTTTTATCTCGTAGAGATCTTCTTGCCAACTGGACAAAGCAGCTTTAAATCCTTTACTTATCTCCAGCTTTATCTTGTTGATTAAAACAATGATAAGTATTAGTTAAGTCTATTTTTAGCTCTTGACAACTAAGCATTTTGTCATTTCTGAACTCCCTATTTTTTCAGTCAATACTTCAGTTAGTCATCAGTGATAACTGACTGTTCTATCGGTGTGACTTCAGTTGTCTTTGGGGTCTCCGTCTGTTGGGCAACACTATAATTTTGTCTATTGGGTTACTCTGTGCTTTTCTCATCGGGCAGCACTGTGACTTTTCTCGTCGGTAATGCTGTGCATTTGCTCATTTGGTAACACTATGACTTTTCTCTTTTACTTTGTTTGTTGGTGTACACTTCGTCGGTGTATATAGTCACTTTGTAAATACTTGACTTATATACATTACTGATAGCATAGCCTTTGATTCATTGGTTCTTTGAATTCTTTAGCAATATTTCCATGACCATACAGATTATATCAAGTTGACATTAATGAAAATACAATGCATTAACTAATTTAATGTCTTGCATTAACTTTCTAATGTCACTGTGATCATCAACTTAACATCTTCAAACATTCAATCAGTCATAGTTCATCAGTTTTTTGATATTCATTTATGCAATTGTTTTTCATTTACTTCCCTTCGTCTGCATCTTGAAGGTATGGAGATGACATGCATGGAAAATGAGGTATTGTGAGGAGATTTCGAATGTGACATTGAAAGTGAGGTATTGAATGTTATCCAACATAGGGACCATTAGCATGAATTTTATGAGCTTTTTGTACGCCTTTTGTTCGACCTAGGTGAGGATTTTGTTAGAGTAATCATTAGTTTTCTTATTAATTAAATCATGTTGATTTAATTAATTAAGTTATTACTCTTTAGTGCTTAAGCTTTCTCTTAGGTGCATTAATAAATAATTCTTTTATTAATTATTAATGTGCAACCTAGCTTTTTTAGGCTTTAGGGTTTTGTTCACCTTTATAGGTTGAACCTTGTAATTCTTTTTTGATTAACTCAAATTATAATTTAGCCCTCACATTTTGAGTAACTTCTGAGTTCTTTTTCCCTCTTTTTGCTTCTCTCCTGTAACAAGTTATTTGCA
The DNA here is from genome assembly GCA_018584345.1 of Thuja plicata. Taxonomy (NCBI): domain Eukaryota; kingdom Viridiplantae; phylum Streptophyta; class Pinopsida; order Cupressales; family Cupressaceae; genus Thuja; species Thuja plicata. Next base: position 1,705,318 of record MU225903.1, on the reverse strand, counting down.
TGCAGGTGTTCTTGGTGAACTATGGATTTGTCTATCTCAAATCCTACATGGTATCAGAGCCGCCCTGCTGCTGCCTAGTCTGGTGTTTTTTCTAAGCAGTGATTCGAAGGAAAAAAAACCATAGCTTTTTGGGGGTTTTCTCTTCAATCTGAAAGAGGCACTTTTTGGGGGTACTTTGAGCAAAAACAGACCTCACCATTGCACTCAGAAGGCCTGGGAGATTTTTTTTTCATATAAATTTTGTCATTTTTGGCTACAGTGACCTTTGGGAAAAAATTTCTCTCTACCAGGTTGTACGACACAGTTTTTGAGATGAAAAAAAGTCAAAAAAAACATTTTCTAGGGCTTTTTGGGCGCAAACAGAATGCGCCACCAGCACACCGCCTGCACGTAGCTAGCGCACCACCTGGCAGCCATCGTAGCCACAACACCACCTGACCGCCTGCATAGTGCCGCCGGGGAATCATCACCGCACCACCACCGCCCGGCCCCTGCGTCGCCACCGCCCGAGTGCCACCCACAAGCTGCCAGTAGTTGTGACATCAACATTTTGACTGTTGACGTCATTTTCAGGCCAGGTTCAAATTTTTCGGCGACCAGATTTTTTTTTTCAGTGAGACAGCTAGGTGACGTGCATATGGCCATCAATTTTTTTCCTGGGGGCTGCGATGGTCATTTGACTGTCAAATTTTTTGTCATCTATGTTTTTCCAGAGAGCTCATTTTTGGAGGTGCAGTTGGTGTTTTGGCCATAACTTTTGCATACAGTGTCATTTTTTGAAAAATGAAATATCACTGAAAAGATCTTTTAAAGCTGGAGATGATGATGCTTGTTTTGTTTACTGATTAGGCCATTTGAGTTCTTGTTTTAAGAGTCAAAGTTTGAGCTTCTATTTTTCTCCTCACTGCATCAGGTCACTAGGTTTTCTTCTAGTTTTTTGTGCTCTCTAAGTTATCTTCTGGTGTATGGGGGATAGTTTACTACATTGTGGGGGGTGCATTTTCCTTTCTGTCATTTTCTTCAAAAAGACCCTTATGCTTTTGTCTTCTTTCTCTCAATGTCGGACCCTTTAGTTGACCAGCTGACACCTCATAACTACCATACCTGGAAAGTGCACATGACCAAATTGCTCATGTCACAGGGCTTATGGTCCTGTCTGGATGAGAACCAACCTATTTTGCAGCGTCCTATTGAGATTCTTCATCACCGGAACAAGATGGATGAATCCATGGGATTAATTGCACTAAATATCTCTGACAGTCTCCTATTTCATTTGGAGAATTTGCACACTCCTCGGGTCATCTGGGGAAAGTTTGCAGATCTGTTTGGCACAGTGAATGAGTTCCAGGCACTACAACTTGATGCAGAGTTGACATCTTTGTATTTTGATAGTTTTTCGACCATTGAGGACTTATTGATGAAGTTCAATGCTCTCCATTCACTTATACAGGGTTGTGGGAAGACCAAATTAGATAATGAGTGTATCTTCCTGATACTCTCAAAGCTTCGAGGACAATTCTAGATCTTCTTCTCCACTTTTTATTCCACTATGGATGCTTTGGGTCCTAGGCACATTATGCCTTCCTTTGCGGCCTTTTATGATCGGTTGACTCAAGAGCAGTCAAAGATTCAATAGTTGAATGATACTTCTAGCTCTATGAGCCATGCTTTGGTTTCTCATCCATCTTCACAGAAACCAGAGCAGAAACAAGTATCACCAACCATAGAGTCTTGGAAGGATTCTCCTTCTCAGCATTCCTCTGGCCCACCTCCTTCACATAAGGGGAAATCGAAGATCAAAAAACCTAAGTGCGCTTATTGCAATAAGCCCAATCATGATGAGTCTCGGTGATTTCAGAAGAAGGTACATGGATATGCCCAACAGATTGCTGATTTGATAGCTCTTCTTCATAAGAGCAAGATTGATATTCCTTCTTCCTCTTCTCACTGGTCTTCTTCATCATCTTCTCAGGCAGATGATTTAGACAATGGAAAGGGTCATGCATTATGTGCATCTGTTATTTCTCCCTCTCCTAGATGGCTACTGGATTCAGGTGCTTCACACCATATGGCATCTTCTCAGGGTTTATTCTCATCTTTTGAGACCTCTCCTACCCCTCACATTCTGATGGGAAATAACACTGTTATGAATGTCTATGGGAAGGGTTATATTAACATTGTTGATGGTACATTTCATGATGTACTATGTGTTCCATCCTTGTCATCGAACCTTCTCTCTATTTATCAGATTACTCACAGTGGGACAGGGAAGATAGTTGAGTTCACTGCAAATTCTGTACACATCAGAGATAGTGTGACAGGCCACATTGTTTCTATAGGGATAGTTGATCATGCCACCCACTTGTACTCCTCCCATTTTGGTCCACCATCTCCATTGTCGGAGAATATCTCTCCTCCTTCATGCGTGCCTAGTGAGAAGAAGTTGGGTCACCTGAACTTCTGTGTTGCTCCTGAGATCAATGTTGTGGCTTCTCCACCTCCTCCTCCTATTGCGTTTGCATTTGTTCAGCATGCTTCCTCTTTAAGAATACCTGTCATGGTCGCTCCCTGCATCGAGCCTTCTACTCCAATTGTTGAGGGCATATCCAAGGACATTCATCTCCTCCCAGCTGACAGATTCAGCCTATCTATTGGCCCACCTTCATTGGAGATTCCATTACAAGAGTCTCATTCATTCTCCTTTGAGCATCAGTTAGGCCTTCTGATTTCACCTCTCATTTAGGGGTTTCCTTGTTGTTTCGTGCCTTTGTTTCTTCCACATTGGAGTTCCATTGGTTCGATCATTTCTATTGGGTTCCATCATTTTGGGGGGGCTTTGGTGTCTCATCCCTCTCTCATGGGGGGGCTGGTTGTACTTATGGTTTTGAGAGAGTCTCTTGAGCCATTCTTTTCTGCATTTTTTTCTATCTTTTTTTGGAGAAGGTTTTTTCCCACTGGGTTTTCTCCTTTATCTCCGGTTTACAGATATTTCCTTGTATTGGGTACCTGATCTGACCTTGTTGCTGGGACCCTTTTTCTACTTTCATAGCTGTGCTAGGTTAGCTTACCCCCTGCGCTTAGCTTAAGGGGGGTGTTAGAGTAATCATTAGTTTTCTTATTAATTAAATCATGTTGATTTAATTAATTAAGTTATTACTCTTTAGTGCTTAAGCTTTCTCTTAGGTGCATTAATAATTAATTCTTTTATTAATTATTAATGTGCAACCTAGCTTTTTTAGGCTTTAGGGTTTTGTTCACCTTTATAGGTTGAACCTTGTAATTCTTTTTTGATTAACTCGGATTATAATTTAGCTCTTAGATTTTGAGTAACTTATGAGTTCTTCTTTTTCCCTCTTTCTGCTTCTCTCCTGTAACAGGTTATTTGCATGCATGTGTTCTTGGCGAACTGTGGATTTGTCGATCTGAAATCCTACAGATTTTTAGGCCAACTATTATCCATTTTGGACATTTTTTTGTTTTCTACAATTATAATTTTATTTCTATTTTTGGATTTTCCTTTTTCTCTAACTCTAATGTTGTCCATTTTAAATTTTTCTTCTTCTATGAAGTATGTACAGACTTTGTGTTTATGAACACTGTACATTATGTGTTCATAAAAACATATACACGAGAAAGGGAAATGTACTCATTTGTTCTAGTTGTAATGACATTTTAATAGTGTTCTATGAATTTAAAAAGTTCTCATTTCAAGAACCACTATAAATATTAGGGTTTAACATTGCTATAACAGGGTTTACAATTCAATAATAATATAAGGGTTAAAGGGTTTGAATTTCATTGTTTAAGTGTTTCTATTTCACTGTTAATATCGGGTTTGAAGGTTTCATTTTCATTGTTTAAAAGTTTTAATTTAATTGTAAATTTTGGGTTTGAGGTTTTCAGTTTCACTATTGAAGGGATTCAACTTCATTGTTTAAGGGTTTTAATTTAACTATTTTTTATTAAGAAAAATCTTCATTATTTAAGGGTTTTAATATAAGTGTTAATATAATAGGTTTATAAGGGATTTAATTTCACCATTTAAGGGTTTCAATTCTACTATTAATATTGGGTTTAATGGTTTTGATTTCACTATTTAAGGGTTTCAATTTCACTGTTAATATTTGGTTTGTGGGTTTCAACTTCACTATTTACAGATTTTAATTTCATTGTTGAAGGGTTTCAATTTCACTATTGATATTGGGTTTAAGGGTTTCAATTCCATTTTTAAGGGTTTTAATATCATTTTTGCTAATGGGTTTAATGGTTTCCATTTCACTTTTAAAGGGTTTCAATTTCATTAGATCAATATTGGGTTTAAGGGTTTTGATTTCAATGTTGAAGAGTTTCAATTTAACTATCTAAGGGATTCAATTTCCCTATTTAAGGGTTTCCAATTTTTCTATTAATATTAGGGTTTAAGAGTTTCAATTTTATTGTTTAAGGGTTTCAATTTTATTGTTAATATTGGGTGTAATGGTCTTGATTTCACTATTTAAGGGTTTCAATTTCACTATTTGAGGGTTTCAATTTCACTATTAATATTTAGTTTATGGGTTTCAATTTCAGTGTTTATGGATTTCAATTTTGTTGTTGAAGTGTTTCAATTTCCATGTTGATATTGAGTTAAAGAAATTTCATGGTTTGAGGGTTTTAATTTCATTGCTACTAACGGGTTTTAGGGTTTCCATTTCACTTTTTAAGGGTCTCAATTTCACTGTCAATATTGAGTTTAAGGATTTCAATTTTAATGTTGAAGGGTTTCAATTTAATTCTTTAAGGGATTCAGTTTCACTTTTTAAGGATTTCCATTTACACTGTTAATATTAGGGTTTATGGGTTTCAATTTCACTGTTAGAGGGTTTCAATTTAACTATTTTTTTTTAAGGTAAATACAGGTTTTGAAAGGACCCCAAAACCTTTTACATAAAAGTACTAGAGATAAGCATAAAAAACCCTTACACACATAGAAAGTGTAATACCCACTCGTGTTTTGCTTTTTAGTTTAGGATGTCGTACTCTTTAGGCATCAGTTTCAATTGTTTGGCCGAATTATTTTAGGCCACATTTCATGTGAGCTGATATTATTACATTTGATGATGATACTCATTTTATGATGTCATGATTTTACCTTATGCATAGGTAGATGTGATGATGTTATCATGTTGATTATTATATGTCGATTTCAGATTATGATATACTTACCCCATACTTGCATGTGTATGGTTGTCTTATATGTGACTGTACTTGTTGATGTATTATTGTGGTAGAGGACAAAGACGTAGTTACTTGCTTCAGTGAGATCCACACGTTCGATTGATCCCTATAATTGTTTGCGATATTATATTATGCATGTACATGCATGTTATTTTGGTGACAGGATTGCAGGTACAGGGCATCGTCTTCCCTGAATTGGCAGGAGTGAGCCAGCCCATAAATATTCATCTCAATGGTAAAGAGGGGAGGTAACATACAGATCCAAAACCCTAACCTAAGCCTAATCGTCCTAATGTAGGATGAGTTTCAGTATGACTACCTTATCTGAATTTGTCTAGGTTGATAGAATTCGAATACCCTCTCTCTTATGTTTGTGTGTGTTTTGCTTGATTATGCTTTCAGGTGATTTTTGGATTATTGAGTGATTTTCCATGTTTAGTGAATTAATGGATTATAGTTGAATTAATGATTTAATTATATCCTAAGTTTATTTTCAATAATTAATTAAATTGAAATATTTGAATATTATGATTTAATTAAATATTTAATTGAAAAACTATATTGTATGAGCTTATATGATTAATTAAATAATTAAATATTTGGTTGCATGCATTATTGTGACATAAATATTTAATCTATTTAATTAAATATTTTATTAATTACATGTGCATAATTGTGTTGAAAAAGTATTTCAAATTCAAAAGTGTTAGAGTAGTCATAGTATAGCTAATAATTAAATCATTTAATTATTAGTCTATTTACTCTATACTTAAGTTATACTTAGGCAGCTTATAATTCTTTAGGGTTTTTCCCCTTTAGGGTTTCGGTATCCTTTTATAAGGACTCACTGCTTTACTTTTCATTAAGGAGAAGGAGATTGTATTTTGTAATTCAGGTTTTGATAATAGAAGTTTCTTTCTATCAACATGGATTTCATGTCTCTGGCTTTTTGGCCGCCATAGCTTCTTCTCTCTTCTTCTGTCTTTGCTTCTACTCTGTGACAGTCCTGCATGCAGGTGTTCTTGGGTGGATTTGTTTTCCTCAAATCTAACATGGTATCAGAGCCATCCTGTAGCAGGCTGTTCGTGTTTTGTGGAAGTGTATCAGAAGATGGAGGTTTCTCTGGTTTTTCAGAAAGTTTTATGTGGATTTAGGGGGGACCTTTGTTTCTGGTCACTTTGGGCCCAAACGGACATTACCGTTGCGCTTAGAGCTCCCAACAACCCCATAATCCATATAAATTTTGTCCATTTTGGACAACTTGGCCCCGAGGCAAAAAAAATTTAGTTTCCAGTGCTGTATGGGCACGGAAACTGAGAAAAAAATACAAAATAAATAAAAAAAACCTATTTTTTAAAGGTTTTTTGTTTTGGTTTAAGCGCAGCCAGTGCAATTTGGAATGGCGCCACCGGCGCACTGCCACCGCCCCACCGCGGCCCGGCCCCGCCGACAGCGCCTCCCGCTGGCTTCTCCGGCTGCGCATCTATCTACGGCTCCACCGGCGTTTCTCCACCAGTGCTCCTCCCTCCGTCGTGATGGCCGCCACCCTGCTCACTCTGCGGCCCCTGCCGCCACCAGTATCCGCCGCCGCCCGCCACCCGGTCCACCGGCCACCGGCCCGCGCCGCTCCGCCCGGTGCCCACCGCCCCCGCTCCACCCGGGCTGTTTAAGCCCCCGCTGGCCCTTTTGCACAGCGGCCGGTCCTATGAGTGACCAGGGCCTGCAGTTCAGCCCCCTGCACGCGCCATGCGCCCGGGGGCCCACTTTTTTCTAGCCCTAGGGGCTTAAAAATTTTTTTGAGGCCTTTCTGACCCCTCGGGACTGTTTTCACTCTATCTTGAGCATCCGGGGGTCTTTTTCTGACTTTCATATACCGTCGGAAAGCTCTTTCCGATAAATTTCCGATGATGGTAGTTAGGATTTTGGGTTCTACTATTTTGATAGTGATTTTTACTGTCAAAGTCTGATATTTGTTTTTGCCTTCTGGGAGCCATATCTGGCTCATCCGGACTCCATTTTTGGCAAACCAGATATCGTCGGAAAGCTGGTTCAGTGAACTATTCAGTTGCAGAGGTATTTTTTCCAGATTCTACTCCAAGTTTTCTCTCTTCTGAGTTTGGCAGTTTATGCACTCTGGTGGATTGCTTGGGTCTACAGGTCCTGGGATCTCTTCTTCTGATATTCTAGCTCACTCTTCTTTCTGACTTCTGAGCTTGTATGCTTCTTCTGATGCATCTTTATTCTATAAATGCACTGAGATAAAGTGCCTTCTTCTGCATTTCTAATATTTTGAGCACCTTGTATGGTTTTTGTACTCGCACTCTGTTATAAAGTGCCATGGCGGGTTATGATGATTATGCCATTTTAGGCTCATCCACCTTTGTCAAGTGAGTGTACCTTCCACAACATTAGCCCATGCTATGTGTCGGTGACACCGCCCTTTATCCTGTGTTTGTACTTATGTTGCACTGTTGGTGTTCCTAGTTCTTTCTTCTGCAGATGTTTCTGGCATTACATTTTAGTGTTCCTGTCACCTCTCCCTATTCAGCATTATGGGGGGGTTCACCTGTTGGTTCTATTGCTTCCAGGTTCAATTGATCAGCTCTTCAGACATTGTCTTCTCTACCTGGTCATGCACTTCAGTGGGGGTTCTAGTAGTTTCTTCTGACAGAGTTTACAGTTCCTTGCTTCGGAGATGCTTCTTGCTCATTCTTGTTCCTCTCTCTGGGACATCTTTTCCCTAGATTGAAGGCTTAGTTTCCTTCATCTAGTTCATTTCTTGTACTTGGGTACCTGATCAGGCCTTGTTGCCGGGACCCATATTTCCTACTTTCTGCAGTAGTCTTTAGCTGTTTTGCTTCTCCTTAAGTTACACTTAAGGGGGGGTGTTAGAGTAGTCATAGTATAGCTAATAATTAAATCATTTAATTATTAGTCTATTTACTCTATGCTTAAGTTATACTTAGGCAGCTTATAATTCTTTAGGGTTTTTTCCCTTTAGGGTTTCAGTATCCTTTTATAAGGACTCACCGCTTTACTTTTCATTAAGGAGAAGGAGATTGTATTTTTTAATTCAGGTTTTGATAATATAAGTTTTTTTCTGTCAACATGGATTTCATGTCTCTAGCTTTTTGGCTGCCATAGCTTCTTCTTTCTTCTTCTGTCTTTGCTTCTACTCTGTGACAGTCCTGCATGCAGGTGTTCTTGGGTGGATTTGTTTTCCTCAAATCTAACAAAAAGATCTTAACTTGTAATTAGGATTCTAATTTGAGTTGTGGCAATAAAGCACATTTTATTTAATTAAATTGGATGTACTTTCAATTTTCAAGTGGAGTTAAACTAGGGATTGACTTGGGAGTTTTCATTCACCTTTGCATGTTTTGGGGAATTTGAATCTCTTTAAGGGGAATTGGTCATTCATTATCTCATAATAGGTTTTTGAGAATTGGAGAGCTCTTGGTGATTTTGGGGTTTTGAAGAATTGTGGATTGTTGTGGATCTTGGTTGCTTCAAAGTTTTAGAATTTTCTATTACTCGTGTGTGTGTGTGTGTGTTCGAATCTACATTGTGCCAGATCTGTGGTTGAATTGGGCTTGAGGGTTTCGGATCTACTTTCATCCTCCAAGCTACATTCTTCCGTTTCTTGCATTGGATTAAAGGTAGGTTTCATTTGCCTTGCATGGATTCAATTTCGTAGATCAGAGGTTTTTTGTGATGTTTTAGTGCATGTTCCTTAAATTTGGTCTTTAAATGGCTTATGGATGTTTTCTATATTTTTGGGTGTTTCTATAAACCCTAGATCTATATTTCTATCATTTTCTATAATCTTAGCATCGTAGGTTTATGCTGTCGAAATTTCAGGAAGAAATTCCCTCTAGATCTCTTAGAAAACGAAAAATTAATCTTTGTATAGTTTAAACTATAGAGAAATTAAAATTTGTGGTTTGTTTGTGTTTCGTAGTTTTGAAAGGTTTATTAGAAGCTTGGATCTATCATTTTCATGATTATATATTTCTTAGCATATTACAGTTATGTTGTCAAAATTTCGTGAGCAGATCCCCTATAAATCTCCTTAAAATCAAAAAATCAAACCCCCTCTATAGTCATAACTATACGAAAATTAAAATAAAATATCTAGCCTTGTGTATTTGCATTGAAAATTAAATAAGTTGAGAAAAATCAACTCACTGGAAAAAAACACAGTCTGGTGAAAAAGGTAAGAAAATTACCCAGAAAGGTAAAAGGTGAAAATAAAAATAATATCCCTTTATGGCTATTTCCATTTTCGGAATATCTAAAAATTAATAATAAAAAAAAAAACTTATTAAAAAAAATGAAATGCCTTTTTACATAGTATTTCGCAGTTTAAAAAAAAAAATTAAAAAAGAATAAAATAACATTAAATTTTGTTAAGGGAAGGTGGGACCATCCCCACCTTACCCTATGGCCTGCGCCACCTTTCCCAAGGTGAGCGGCCTTCCCCAAGAGGGAGCGCAGTCTGCGGGCAATGGCTATCCAGCCATATCATTCGATATGGCTGGATGCACATCCCATGCTGCACCCTTACACCGTTACCCCATACTTGTCAGACTAGACTGCTAAAACTGACTGCCCGTGTAGTTTTGAATTAGCAAATGTAGTTTAAAAGATTTTTTTAATTTCAAACATTTACACTTATATTAAATCAACACCTTTTTTTATTTTAAAAAGGCTTTTTTTTTTAATTTATTTTTTAATTTTCTATCTATTATTTTTTAAGGCTATATTAATAAAATATTAAATATAATATTACTAGTTCATTATAATCTTTTTTTTTATTACTTATAGACTTAAATTTTTTATTTTAAAAATAATTGTATTATAACATATAGAATTTTGTGATTTAGTATATATATTATTTTAAAATTATTAATAATGCATTATATTCTAATTTTTTTCTATACTTATAAAATTAAATTTTTATTTTGATAATAATTATAGTATAACATATAGAATTTTGTGATTTAGTATATATATTATATTAAAATTATTAATAATGGTTATTATTTAAGTTTAAAAAAATTAGTAAAATTTTAATAAATA